>JAFVLL020034385.1:0-33138 GCA_021397915.2 Tor tambroides
CACAAAAAAAAAAAAAAAAAAAAAAAAAATTACATCTTTTTTTCCTCATCTTCACTTCAATCCAAAAGGACATCCTCTCCTCCATGAGGAACTATGAAAACCTTTTTGCATTAGATGTAACTACATGGAAAACAACTGCATGGACATTTAACTAAACTAAATCATTTGTGTTCAACAGAAAAAAAAACATACAGGTTTGGAACAACATGAGGGTGAATAAATGACGACCAAATTTTAATTTCTGGGTGAATGAATGCTTTAATCATCATCTAAAGACGTGGACACAAAGTAAAGTCTCTCATTGTGTCTGATCTTGAAATATGTCAACATGAAGGGCTGTAAATGTTCCAGTGACCTCAAAAGCCCGCTCTGTTTCACTCAAGGGATTGATTCAGGCCCTCAATTCTATGCCAGACAACTGCCTGAAGGAGAATTCCAAAAGAAAAGCCCTTGCTTTATAACCCATAACAACCAATCCAGTTGAAACACCACCCTGCACCCTTTAATGCTGTCAAACCTGTAGAAAATTTTGGTTAAGCATCTACCGTAAATGACATAAACAGCCTCTTACCTTGAAGTTGCTGGAGTTAACCCAAGAGGTGGCGATACCATCCACCATTTTATCCAGAGCAGTCTGGTCACTCTCCAGGTCGTGACACTTGTCAGCATCTGTGATGTAGTCGATGAGCTCCGGACCCATCTGCAACCTGCGGGCCACATCCTTCTGTAGGACCTGGGTCAGACAGTACTCCATATTGGGCTCCATGGCTTATGAGGTCCTGCCACCACCCGTGTGGCAGTGGAGAGGAAAAACGAAATAAAAAATAGGCCTTTAGCGTGTGCGATCCAGGCAAAACAAGAGCACACGCTTATTAATATCCTGTGTTGACGAACCCTATGAGTGCCACAGGCTGGCAAGAAGCTGAGCAGTAGGGATGTCGACTCGGGAATGCAAACGATGCACCATATGTGACTAGACAACAGCTGATGAGGACTGCGAATTCTCCTTTTTGTTCCTTTAGGAGGCAGCCAAACCACTAGCACCAGCAGAAGCGCTCTTGGTTGCGGTGGAGCAGCAGGAGTTGTGGTAACTACAGCAGGAGAGAGAGGGTCCAGCAGAGCATTGCTTCATAATTCAGAGGTCCTTCCTGCTCAGGATGAGAAAAGAGAGCTGTTAGCCGAGTACTACCTCTGGATATCAAATGCCAGTGCGGTTGGACCTGCATTTTTGTCAGCTCAGATCAGCAGCCACTTACGAGAAAAGCAGAAAAGCCCTTTGATGGTGACATAACTCAAAGTCCGGCTTGCATTCTTTTAACTATTTATTTGCTGACCACACATCAGCTGCAAAGCTTTGTGGGATACAGCAAGAGAGGAATTACACTCATATTAAAGGTGTAGTTCACCCATTTGTTATACAAAAAGGATAAAAACATCATAAAAGCATCACAGCAGTAGTCCATTCAGCCTGAGCATTATAATCCACTATATTCCATACTGCCATCACATTAGCAAAATTTAACCAATATTTTGGGGGCAAAAAAGGTTCATCCTTTATTGTCAATATTGTAGCAATGTCACTTTCAAATCAAGCAGCCTTCTTTTGGTTAGCATGACAAATTCATGTGACCAATTTGAACATGAGTGAAATTTGCACAGGGAACTTCTGAAACTCCTGATTGCGTGGATACCTATTTTAATGACTGGATTTCATCTGCAAAATTTTGCTGTGCAATGGTAAACGTGACCACAGCTTCATAGATGATTATGTTGATTATGATTATGCACTGAGCAAACTACTGGAAACAACTAGGTAACATAAAGTCCTGACTGTGTTATACAGCAGTAATGCCATCACTAGGATACTTAGCTCCCTACTGCATTGAGACAAAAATCTCCTAAGGCATCATGGGAATAATCTGGCAGCAATCACAGTTGGTCACTGCAAAGTGTATTACTCTGATAAGCAGATTACCTGATGCCCGGATTCCAATTTTTCTGAAAGACTTCATAAAATGAGCAAAAGATGTACTGTCCATTGATCAGGGCAGAACATAAAAAATTATGAATGTACTTTATGGTCACCGAGGTACATTAGTATGTGTGTGTACAGTGGCGTTCAAAATGAAAGTGTGATACTTAAAATTCCACTTTCAGTATGCCAAAATAATGTAAAATAAATACAATAATAATACATACATACATACATTTTAAAAAGAAAAGAAAACTGTCTAAGTAAAATAAATAAGGGATATTTAAGATTCTGCACACAAGATGCTTTTTATAACACTGTCAAATAAAATGGATCATTGGGTTTTGCACAAACTAGCTCATGCAGCTCATCTAAACAAATATAAACAAATTTACACAAATCTCATTTTTAAAATCAACTTTTTCTACGCAAATTATTATGCAGATAATATTATGCTAACGTTTATAAAAATGCAAAATAGAAGAATGATTCACTGGTGATCTCAGACATCCTCACTGTATTTGTGTTTTCTGTCTTCACTGTCATAAGCAGTTTTGTTTTTGCTTAGTTTACATTACAAGTCTGTGCCTGTACTTCAGGTATCTAAGCTACACAATAGTGGGAGGAGACCTTGCCTAGTCTCCTAATTCTCCATAGATCAGAATCACAAGAGTTCATCATTTGTGAACTTTGATGTCACCTTAATGTAAAACACACAGACATTACATGATAATTCAGTGATGTCAAGCATGATTTACCTGTGCCTCCCTCAAACCACACATCACAGGCCTCCAATTGCAGATTAGTTCATCCCTTTAGAGTTTAAGCAATAACATATAAATCGATTTTAAAACTAGATAACTAGTAAAGAAACCAACCCTGCTGTACACAAGCTAAAACGATCATGCAGTAATCTAAATACTCACCAGTACGTTACTGGGTGGAAATCTGATTATAATTCAAAGCAAAATCACCCTGTATATACAACAAAACTGATGTACTACATAAAGAAAAAAAAAATCAAAACAAGTAGAATCAAACATAATGTCATTTCAAGTGAATGACAGGTCCTACATGTGCATCATTGTAAATATATTTACATTGACGCTCACGTAGTATCTGTCATTCAACCTAAATGAGACGCTTTACTCCGGAGTCCAGGCTTTTTAAAATCTTATTGTCTTTTATATACGTTAACAATTAAAAAAATCAACCCCCTTATGATGAAATCCGTATCAGTATTTAATTACCAACTGTTTTCAGATCATATCTAGATGAATTTGTTTCTTTTTCATTGATCATCTAGCCGGTTATGCTAGCTCTCACTAGCCGACCGAATAAACTGTCAAAACTCCGGCGATTTACACCAAACCGGTACATGTAAACGACAAGCTTGGTTGAAATAATAGGTTACATACTCACTCTGCCGAGTCTAGCGGTGGTTTCTGTGAAATGACACGGGTTGGGTTATTAAAGGTGAAAGAGGTTTGTCTCTCCAGTGCTGCTCCTGTAGACACAATGATGGAGCTGGAATGCGCATGCGCTAAACACCTCTGCTCCGTTACTGATTTAATGTAAAATCCGCTTACAGATTTGATACAAACCTTGCGCCATGACAAACATCTCATTTTATGTTATGATTGCTAGCCGTTGTTTAAAAAACACTGCTGGCTTGTATCCCTTTATTATGTATGTACAGTATGCGAGTCATTTCTATATCTACAAGCACCTTTACCTTTATAATTACCAATATTTGCTCTTAAAAATAGCCAACAGATATTTTGTTTACACCCGCATATTACAATCCTCTGGTTTTCTTCTGTCTCGCTGCCACATGGTCATTTTTCCTTGTGTAGCTAAAACAATGAACCTTTATGGCAAGCTATTTAACAATCAATTCCTGAAAACTATCATCTATTTAAAAATCCAGTAGCAAATAGCATTTTTTTTTTTCAACTAGCTAACAGACAGTAGTTATTAGAAATTACTCAAATAATTGTATCGGGTAAACATTTTTAATTTTCTTCTTTGCTTATAATTTTAACTATGCAGAAGCCTTGAGTAGTCATTACATATGACAAAAAAAGCAATCCAAACTAGTGATATATATACACATGTACAAAGTTTACAATTAACATTTCTCTATATAGCACTACTAAAATTGGAAACCAGCAACAATACAAACCAGCAAATCAGTTCAAAAATCTCAATTTTCAATTACTAACAGAATAGCTGGGATAGTGACTATTAGCAACATAGTACTAAAGTATTTCAAACAATAAGCAAATGCCAATTACTGTTTAAACAAGTGAGTGTATAATTTTTGAAATTAAATAATATATTAGTTACTATATTGGCACACTTAAAGCAATTAAAATTTGAGCTAGGAACACAAACAGATACAACTACATTTTAAGGAACAAATTTTAAAGTGGCTTGCCATAACATTAAACCCATGGCAATGGAAAACGACTCCTGGCTCCATCTAGTGGTTATTCTGATAAATGCATTTACATTGATCTTTTCTTCTATAATACCCCTTAATTTACATGTAAGCATCTTCACAGTGACAATTTACACAAAACATCTTTTAGTCAACATAGCTTTAAAAAGCAATAAAGAAATTTATTTGATCTCCTTTTATGAGTTAAGCACGTTTTTACCAATATTGCAAAGCTACATGTCTGAAGATAGTACTGGACAGAATACATAACACCAAAATAATGTGTCAGAAATACAATGATATCCATCCTACCATTTAATTTTCAAATGAACACAACACAGATACTTTGTGTATCAGACAGTCAGTTGGACTTTAGCAACCTCTGGGAGACCACATTGTACCCCACAAAGGTAATTGGTACATCTGCATAAAACACCTCAAAACAGATGCCTGATAATCAGGATAATGTGTGATCCTCTTCTCTAGCCACAGGAGAGGACTGAGAACTAATCACATGCAAATGGCTCTCAAACAGTGAGTCCAGTGTCCCTTCTAAAACAGGGATTGAAGTCTTTTTATCAGTCATTAAATTCTCCTTTTAAGCTGTATGTTCCTCTTCAGCCTCCTCTTCATCAGACTCTTCCTCACTATCTTCCACATCCTCGCTGTCTTCTGGAACAGATTTGGCTTTGATGACTATTTCATCATCAACATCATCGTCTTCAACTCTGATCGACTTCCTCCTCTCCAAAACTGATGGGGTGCACACTGGAGTGACATCCTAAATGCAAATAAATTGTCTTTTTAAAACTAGTAGCATAAGACTACACATCCTAGTCATTTTTGACAGTAGCTGTTGGCACATGGGTTTCATTGTGAGTCATAGTGACTGACAATAAGCTTAAAATGTACCAGTTTCTGTCGGCACAATTATCTTACTTCAGTCGATGGGTACAACTGAGGTAATTTTCAGTCTGTGCCAAGCATATGCCCACAAAATCAGTGGAAAAGAATTTAAATACTTCATCTTACCTCACTGCATACTGAAACATTGGCTTCAGATTGGGCTTTCTTGGCTGGAATCTGAGCTGCCTGAAAAAAACAAAAAAACAACATGGTCACACTAAAATACAACAAAAAGTATCTTAAAGGAATAGTTCACCCAAAAATAACATTTTGCTGAAAATGTACTCACACCATCCAAGATGCATAGGAGTTTGTTTCCTCTTTAGAACGGATTCAGAGAAATTTGACATAACATCCCTTGTTCACCAATGGAACAAGGACTGTTTAACTGGAGGAAGTGTTATTATTGACTTATACTTGGACCAGAAGAGGTGGTCAAGGGGTGGAAGTCATGTGGATTGTTTTGTTTTTATCGAATGTTTGGACTCTCATTCTTATGGCACCCATTCACTCCAGAGGATCCATTGGTGAGCATGTGATGTAATGCCAATTTCTGTTCTGATGAAGAAACAAACTCATCTACATCTTAGACAGCCTAATGGTGAGTACATTTTCAGCAAATTTTCATTCTGTGTCATTTAAATGTTCTGATTAAAAATAACAACAGTACTTACAAATCCTGGGAAATCATAGTCAATGCCCTTTGCCGCCAGTCTCTTGCGTAGTTTAGACTCCTTGCTTAAAAGCTTTCCACCAAGTTTCTTCAGATCACCTTCTGCATGCCGTTTGTTATAACGAACAACTGCAGGCTGCATTGGCTTCTTGAAAACCAACCTGGAACCTACAAATAGCTTTTCATGGACCTTCTCAGGTGGCATCACATGACCTATACAGGACGAAACACAGTAATGTTTAAACATACGATGTAAGAAAATATACATGTAAAATCCTTTACACTCTCAACTCACACTTTATGAGCCGTTCTCCGATAAGGTAGTTGTTCATGGTCTCAGCCACAATCTTTGCCACCTCATCACACTCAAACTCCACAAATCCATAGCCTTTGCTATTTCCAGTCTGTGAAAGATGACAGTTTAATAATACTTGCATTTAAATCTTTAAAGCAAGGTATTATCCACTAGTATGACTCTTGTGCGTTTACAGTGTTGGCACATGGGTTTCATTGCACAACAACACGGAGCTGGCAATAAGCAAAACGTACCTAATTGCTGTGTGCACAATTATCTTATCCAAGGCAACAAATGCCAAAGATAATTTTCAGATTGTGCCATTATTATGTTATGTTAAACAGATCAAATATATGTACATACAAGACATTCCAAATTCTAATTTCATTTCTATTTAGAAGCAATCCCAATGGGATCAAACAACTTTTCTTTAAGAATCCTCTTACAATCAAATAGGGCCTTATCGCGTTAATTTATCCAAAAGGATCTTATGTGTTTCTTTATGCTACTCCTATTAGAACTCTCAAATTAGTTTCAAATAATCATAGAAATTCCATCAGAATTCCTTTAGGATTTGTATTCAGCCACTTCATTAATATTTCCCTCTTTCTACATAATTTATAAATTGATTGTGTGATAAATACAATGCTCTAACCCCATTGATTACATACTACAAGAACGTCATACCTTTTTACTCCTGGAAACTCTTATTCGTGTGACTTTGCCAAACTGATCAAAGTAAGATTTTAACTGAGGCTCAAACAATCCTCGAGGCAGATGACCAACATAAATCACTCCAGGAGAAAGCGGCTGACCCTGAGGGGGAAATCATAATTAATATCACATTCAGTTCAAAATAATGAAACATGCAAGTCAACTAAACACAAAAACGTCAAACCAAATTGAACAACGTGCAAGCCTTGTAGAGCAAATTAGTGTCGGATAAGGATGATTCTTCTTTCCAAATAACCTAATTTTGGCTATTAAAGATGACTAACTAAATAAAAAAAAAAAAAAATTTTTTAGCTGAAACCATGTATCAACGTGAAGATAAATGATGGTTGGGCTGAACTCAAGCCACATGGTCAGCCGTCATACCGTTTTAGGACGTTTCTTTACTTGCTGAACCTTCTTCTGAAACTCTGCTTCCTCCTTTGGATTCAGAGCTAGTAGGTTTTTCGCCGGCTTCTCTGAGGATTTACCTTCTGTCATGATTAAATATAAAATTAATAAAAATAAATATAACTATACGTATCGGACGTGCTACCTCTCCTAAAACCACGTTGTGCTTCGTTCAGGAAACTGCTAAGGTTCAAGAAGACAATTCACAATAAAAGTTCGCTACAAAATAAAAGTCCACGATATCTACCTTAAAAAAAAAACATTTTTATTCATTACTGTCATTGTTTTTATAATAACATATGTTGCTATTTTTTGTTATGTTTTAATGAATTAATATTTTTCATCTACTTAAATTAAAATATTAATAATTCAACTAATAATAATACTAAAACTTTACTGTTTGATTAACTTTGCTTGTTCATGCTTGTTCATCGTCTTACTAATTGCTAAAAATGCACTGATTTAAAATGCGAAATAAAAAAACCATTATTAATATTAATTGTTGTTATTTAATTAAAAATAGATTTTAAATAAACAAGGTTTTGATGTGCACACAGAAATATGGTTTATTGAAATGAGATGATTTTGAACTGCTGATGCTGTAATAATAAATGAAGTTGATTAAAATGAACTTTAAATTATATTAACGTAATATAAATTATTCGATATATAAAATTATCAGATAAAAAGGGGTTTGTAAAAGCTGTCTTTAATTCATATATCAACATCAAATAGAATTTCTTACATGAAAAGGAGTTTTTGTAATGACCAAATTGGTTCTCTGCCCTCATTAGCCTTTATTCTGCTGAAAACAAGCTTGAGGACTGTTCTCATTCTCAAGGGCACTGACAACAGCCAAGCTTCTTTAATTAGGTCCTCTCAATTACAGTGAACCCATATGAAGAGCTATTCTGTTGACCTGGATAGCTAATACAACATAACAGATGATCTCATTTTTAATCTTTATTTTTGATATAAGACTCAAATTCTCTAGAGAACTATCAGGCCGCTAATTAACTTTTTATCTCCCATACTGACTCAATGTGCATGGCTGAATATGCAGTCACAGATTGTGAGTCAGAAACAAATAAAAACCATCATACTTCAGTTAGACAGCTTGAGTCACAGGTGGTGCTGACAGTCAGTCAGTCTTCAAGTGCCAAGCAATGCCCAAAAGGAAACATATGGCATTTTACAGTTCTAAGTCACTCATATTAAAGTGTATTAATTATAAAACTTGAGGAAGATTCATGTACCTCAGTTATGAAGATGAGAAATGTGATGGTGAAGTATATCTGCAACATTAACATTAATGATAAATGTTTGTGTGTGTGTTTGCATCACAGAGCTTTTCCGAGCTGCAGCTGAGGCAGGACCTCATGACATCTTAAAACTATATAATACTAAAGGCAATATCATTAATATTTCCCCACAACTGGCCCCAAATAGTCCGCAGTCCTGCTATAAACTGGAAGTGGTCGCTGCAGACTGCAACAGTGAGCTGTTAGGTACTCTGCACCTTAGCACTAGAGTTATAACTACTGTATTGATAAACTGTATTGAAAAAAACATAATGTGATAGATGTCGCACATAACCACTTGGATCATCTCTGTCTTTTAGGTTCAGATCTGGCCGTTGCCCTGGGATTTGACCTCTCTTCTATGGAGAAAAGGTAAGGTTGGAGCATATTTGAAATGCACACTTTCTGTATGGCAACTTAAATCAGAATTTTCATTTTTGGTGATATTTAATAGCCATAAAAGTAGTATGCATGCATGCATAAAACATCCTACTAACTTACATAAATCATAACATAAGAAATCACACCTGTCTGTGACAGTAGCACAAGAAGAGTCATGGTGGTCTGTAGCTTTTAGCCAACAGAAATCTAGCACAAAATTGCATACAGGACATTTTATTTGAGCCACAAACTCTGGCTCTTATTTTACCCCAAAATTGAGTCCAATAAAATTACTTTTAAACAGGTTATAGAGCCTGGAGAAAAGAATCTTAACTGAAGCAGCAGAGACTCCTGCCATTGTGTATGAGATGAAGAGACAGGTGGAGTCATTTAGAGAGAAACTGGAGATATGAACACTGAACTACTGCGTTTGAGATTTTCCAATTTAATGGATTCCATATATAGCTTAATATGTTAATATTTAAATATCTTAATATTTTTAATATTTTAAGTGAAGCAAGAATGCATTCAATTGATCAAAAGTGACAAAAAGACATTTATGACATTACAAAAAATGCATATATATTTCCAAAAATGCTTTCATTCTGATATTTTTTCCAACAAAAATGTTAAACTGCAAAAACTGTTTCAGCATTGATAATAATAATAACCTTTATTAATAATTGAGCACCAATAATTGTTTACAATAACTGAGCACCAAATTGGCATTTTAGAATGATTTCTGAAGGATCATGTGACACTGAAGACTTGAAAAAATTTAGCTTTGCCATCACAGGAAAAAAAATGACATTTTAAAATATATTAAAATAGAAAATAGTCATTTTACATTTGAATAATATTTCACAATATTACTGTTTTTACTGCATTTTTGTTCAAATAAATGCAGCCTTGGTGAGCAAATAACGTCTTTAAAAAACATTAAAAAATCGTCATTATGGTCAGCAGTGTTTATATGTAGTATTTATTTTGTGATTTTTAAATTTCTTTCTTTTTTGTTTCTTTCTTTTTTTTTTCTTTTGAAATTAAGGACTTCAATATCTCTACCAGTAAACATAAGGAACGTTTTCCAAGTACATGCATATTTCTAGCCCTATAACATGATGTCTTTCTCTGTAGAGTGTTGAGCACTTGAGCTGGTTGGGACTGTTTAAGGACATGTCAGAAGGCACCCACAAACCCTCCCCTTTCTACCATAAAAGAACCCTGCGTAAGACCCGTGAAGAGTGTGAGCACGTCAGGGAAAAGTTCCTCCAAATGAGGTGAAATTCCCAACATGCATTTTATAGAACGTAATGTGAAAATAAAATAAAATATCATATAAAAAATGTAATAAAATAAAATGAAGTGAAATAAAATAATTGCTTCTGATTTATTTTCTCTAGTTCTCTGGAGGTTTCTGAAAAACCCCAACCTTTGATAACTGGTAAGTTTTTCACAAAACAAAGCATATTAACAGAAATGGACATACACACTTTCTTGTCCTTATGTTCACCATACAGAATAGTTTTGGGAATTCCATATAATTACTTAACCCGGATATGACTTATTTTTGTAAATAAATGGAAAAACAGGAGTCTTCACAGTGGCTGCGGCCACATCAAAGTCCTGCACCTGTCATACATGCATAGGAAATTGCTAGTGAAGCAAAGCACAGCACTTCTAAACTAAGCATAAAGAACATGGCGGAGATTAGGCCTTTCATCTGCCCGAAGGGCCTCATATTAATTTCAATGGTCCTGCTCGAGGTTTACGAATCAAAAGCACTTCTTGTGAGCAAAGGGCTGGAGCTCCATGTTCATTAATGCAATAGTCTTCCAAGTGGGCTTGTTGAAACCAGGCTTCAGCTTCAGATTAATACAACAAGATGTGATTCCTTCTAAGGGGTTAACAGGAAAATAAAGATTTTGTGCTGTTGTAGGCAATGGGAGGATGCTGAGATCATGGTGCTGCTCCAGGTGATGTACACAGATCTGGACTTCATCTCCACCTTCAACATTGAGCTGGACGTGCTGCAGCAGTTTCTTTATGAAGTGCACCGACGCTACAATAACATCCCCTTCCACAACTTCAATAACTGCTTCTGCGTCACTCGGAGGGTAAGAGTGTGTACAATCAGCCTCAGGATTTCTTCCAATCACTCCAATTATCCACTTCTCCATCTGCTTGGAAAAAAAAAAAAAAAAAAAAAAAAATATATATATATATATATATATATATACTATATATATATATATATTTATATTTATATAATTACATGTATCAATTTATATACAAATTATATTAATATACGTGTATAATTAATATAACTGGCCCAACAGGAAAAGTCCTGACCACTAATATATGGGTCCATCTGTTTGTCAGATGTATGGACTGATATGGCTAACAGATCTCAGAAGCAAGATTGACAGTATTGACCTCCTCATCATGTCTGTCATGATCTAGATCACACAGGATACAACAATGCATACCAGGTGAGATAGCTGTTGTCTCAAGATCTGCTGCTTTTCAGTAAACGCCATAAACCGATGAAAATATGTCCTGTTTCAGATTAATGCACGCACTGAGCTCGCCTTGAGGTACAATGACATCTTCCCACTGGAAAATCACCACTGCGCTGTAGCTTTTGAAATCCTGGAAAAGGTCAAAACTTTGGTTCTAGATAAAAATCACATTAATATCTCTGTGCCTTATAATGATACAGAATAGAGTAATTTGCATACTAAATTGTGATTGGTCTTTTCTTTCTTTAAAATATTTAACCATTTATAGACATCTTCAAACTGCACATTGACTTTGATAGGCAGAGTGTATGTATAGTATGCACATTTTCTATATGCATGAAAAACCAACATTCATTATTTTTCAGATTGAAAGCAACATTTCCCAAAACTTGCTGACAGAGAGGACATAATTAAGTACATTATTTACTCTTCTATAATCTCCACAATCATATCTATATCAAACCAAAAACTAGGTTAAAATTGACCAACTTCCCCATCACTGCAGGTGTATTCTTGCTACTGATATGACCACACATACTGAGATGTGTGGTCATATCAGTTCAAAGCCATTCTCCCTGTGTTCGACTTCAGCAACAAAGATCACAGAGATGTGGTAAGAACAATGATATTCATAAAAGTCATTCAGTGGCCAGACCTTAGCAAACCTATAGCTACATTAAACGGTCAGCTTTTAGGGCTGTTGCTGATGACAATCCACTTGAAGACACTTCCTGTCTTCTTTAACAGCTGATGATGATCATGATTAAAGTAAGTGACATCTCCAACGAAGCGAGACATATGGATGTGGCCGACTGTCTGCTGCAGGAGTTCTTTAATCAGGTAAATATTGCTAACTTTGTATAATAAACAAATATCTCCCAGTGTCATGTTGGGAGCAGTGCAGTACAATTTTCATTTTAAACAACAGTATTTTGTGCTTTTATGATATCTAATCTACAACGAAGAGCTGTGAAATCTTTATTTAGAGTGACATGGAGAAGTTGGAGGGTCTTCCTGTCACTCCATTCATGGATCGAGACAAAGTGACCAAACCGGCTTCTCAGACTGGATTCATCCGCTTCGTTCTCTTTCGTCTTCATTGAACTGGCCAATCTGTTCCCCTGTCTAGAGCTGAGAATGTTCCTGGAAAATCTTTGTAACATACACTATACACTTTAATCAGTTAGGAGAACTAAAACAATTTGAGGTAATAAGTTACATCAACATTTTAAAGTTAAGACTACAGGCAAAACCAAGTTTTATGATGCACTGATCAGTTTTGAGATTTTGGGCTATTTTGGTTCTATAACATGTCTTTCAGATTAGTGGGAACTGTTTATTTAATTACACATGATCTATTTGCTTCAGTCAAATCATGTCTTTCAAGGTTGTTTTCTCGATGTTTTTTTTTTCTCATGTGCTGAGCCAGTGATTTCCACTTCAGTAGCACATACATACACCAAACTTGCTTGCTTTATTTTTCTGACGGGTTTTACAGAGGGGTTTGTTCATATAATAATGATTTCTGATTTATATAAATTTCTATTTTAAAAAAATGTGAAAAACACTTTTTTTTGCCCTGATTGTTGACAGCACTTTCTGGTTTATGGAGTGATAAAACTGTAATATGTCAAAAAAATTTGAATTTTTAACCTGGCTTTAGATAATATTCAGATTTCTGTTTTGGAAATGTACACAAATAAGTGCATTTTTAATTGGATAATGTCTCATTTGCATATTTAAGCATAACATTACAGAAAACTTGTATTACAAAATCTTAGAAGATCTTAATATACTGTAGTTAATTAACTGGGGAAGTGTGGTGAGCTATTAGTCAGAAAAGTCAAAAAGTTCACCCTATCTGTGGTGTCTTGCCTAAAATACACTTCAAGATTAAGTTAGTGGAACTTTAGATTTTGTTTTTCTTCTACAAGTGTGTTAATTGCACCTAACTTGAAATATTGAGTAATCTTATATAATTTGACTAGCTGAAACCCTTTTGAAAAAAACAGCAAATGCTGGTTAAGATGGTCCTTAGCTGGTCATGAGCTGGTCCTAAGCTGGTCCTGAGCAGGAGCTAGTTGCTTAGGACCATCTTAGGACCAGCACATGACCATCTTAGGACCAGCACATGACCATCTTAGGACCATCTTAAACCAGCTCAAACCACCTATGCTTCAAAACATGCCTAACCAGCATATGCTGGTTTTTCAACAGGGAATATGCCATGCTGTCTTGTAGAAAAACTTGAAATTATATAGTGATTGTTATCTCATAGATTTTTATTTTTTAAGAGGTCAAGCGCCACTTACTCAGAGTCATGTGAGATTAGTGGCATTTAAAGACAGACATTTCTAACTTTTACTTCTAACCTTAAAGCAACACATCATTGACCCAGTGTGGAAAGCCCTGGATTATTTCACAGAGATGGAGAAAGCTCTGGAGAGGGAGAAACAGAACCGGGCCCAGAGTGAGAAGGTGGTGAAGCCCAGCACCTCGAAAGAGCCAGAAGCTCATCCAGAACCTGGTGGGACGGCAAAACCAGTCAACCTGTAATCTAACCTCACACTGTTAAATATAAATTGAGTTTCAGAATTGTGCTTTAAGGTTTACGGTAAATGTATTTATGCTACTTTTACCAGCTAAATATACTGTGTATATATATTCAAACAAGGGTTGAATAGTTTCACTAAATATATACAAAGTGATACTACTTATATTTTGTCTTTTTCTAATTTAATATAACATGTTTCATTACAGATTATCAGCATAAAAAGTTGAGTGAAAAGTTAAACTGAAAAAATGAATGAATATGAGAATATGTGGTATGTCACGCATTTGCATTAATGGCAGCATCTGAAATAAAAGTACTTAATAAAAATACTAAATTCACAATGTCTGCTGAGAATAGTTTTTCTTTGTCAAGATAGTCTTGTAGTGAACATGCACAGTTAGCCCAGAAGATGGCGCTACTAGAGGCAAAAATTTCATAGGCATGAGAGAGGAGGCTATAAATGGAACTGTATCATTAAATTCTGAAAACAAGCAAACTGTCACTGCTAATTACATTATAGAAATTGTTATGAATATGGTCTGAAATAGGTCTGATGTCACTGATTCTACTGTGCATCTGAAAATGTGCTACTAAAGAGTTGAGGGTCAAAAACTGAATTCATCACAGCACTCTTTTACATTCAAATTTATTTTACAAAAGAAAGCTTACTTCATTTTACACATCTATTTCCCAAAAACCATATAGTGTCTCTTTAATCTGACGATGCAAATGGAATATTATGCATGCAGTTTTGCATTTATCTCAAATATCGTCCTGCACGAGTAATACCCATAATTCCATTTATACTCCATTTGAAGCCATTAAGTTGCAGAGGCAGATAAAGCATTAGCATGCAGCACTGTACACATTTGCATAGTAAATGGCTATCAGTTATTTTGGATTAATTTCTCTTCGTCCTTTACCAACATGCCATTGCATGAAACAGAACTTTCACTGAGGAAAAAAAATCTATTATTCTCAGGAAGGAAGGGAAAAATGGTTTTATCGGGGCAGTGGTGTAATATAGGAAGTAGATTGTTTGTTTGTTTGTTACAAAATGAATGAATTCTAATTAGGTGTTGACAATTTACTACACACAGAATGACATTTAAAACTATAGGATGAAAATGCTTATCACACTTTTAAATAAATTAAATCCACAGAGCTCTCAATAAGAGGCATAGAAAGAAACCTTCTGTTTGCAAAAGTTGGGAAAAAAAAATTACCTTAAAATAATGTACCTTATTAAAAAGTTAAGGCATAAAGTTACTGGCAGGGAATGTACTGACTGAAACCGAAATGAATAATAATACTAATAACAACAGCAATGGTGGTCCTGAGTGTTGGCTACAATACTGACACCAAAAGTGACCAAAGGACCTTAAGATTATGGAACATACACCAAAATTTGTAATTCTTTACAAATAAAGTTATGTACATATGAAGGAAAAAACAATACATATATTAACTATCAGTTAATTTGAGGATGTCCACAAATAGAAGGAGGTTTCATAAGGAGACTAAATAATGTCTAGATTAACTTCAAAAAATGCTGAAAGTGTTGTTTTGGGCATTTGATCTAATAGTCAATAGGAATAATAATTATGAATATTATTTCAGAACAACACTCTCAGCTGGTTCCCAGTTAGCTCTTTATACATTTATAGTGTGAATCCTCACATTCTATATAATTCAGAGAATGTTACTTCTTTAAAACAAGACAATTGAATAGTTGTTCTTTTATAGTTTATGAAATATTGCACATGGCCAATGGAGTGGGCAGGAGAAATGGGAATGGCAGTGATCAGAGAATAAGGACACTTTACCCAAACTACATTAACTTCTACTGGCCCCTCAACTGCAGCAAGAAACGTTACTGAATGCTTTCTAATGCTACGTATGGTATATACTGAAAATAGCCTACGGACAGACAGAGTTTCTTACCTACTGGTTCTGCACGCAGCAAATCCAGTAGTTTATTACTATCAAAGCTACCTCTTTAGAACCGCTCACAGGTAGAACTCACAGCAGAATGGAAACTGGATAAATCCAATCATTTCCACACCAAACATATAGTATTAACACTCGGATATGATTAAACCTCAACTATATGAAGCCACTGTAGGATATGGACCAAATGGTTTTTGCAACACAGTAACTATAAAACTGAATCAACACTGCTTTTGTTCTCTCTCTGAGCATTACGAACACACAACAGCGATCTCTGTGAGAGGAAACACTGTACAACACAACACAATTAAGGTCATCAAATCAGATTGCGGAATTGTTGTGATTTGCAGTACCGAGTCTAGAAAAATGTAAATGTCAAGATCCAGACAACATTTAAATAACTGTGCTAACATCCACTCAAGCATTGTCTGAAGCTGTGCATGAAACATCATTTAGCATTTTTCATGAAATAAATGGAGAAATATCTAATACAATAGAAAAAATCTGATGTTTTTCGTCATAATCATGTAAGCCAGCAGCACAACCAAGTAGTTTTGCAAATGCAAAGGCAGGAATTTGTTCATCTGAGCACTTCAGTGTGTGTGAACAGCTTTTGCAAACAGGCCTGATGAAAATAAATAAAAAACAAATTTTACAGATAAAGCTTTCTCGCAAAACAAACAATAAAAAAATGCATTTTCTTTTATAGTTTGTATATTGTCTCTTAGTCTAAAATCTAATTCCAATACTTAATGTACCTGCTACGGCAACCAGTAGCTATACTATAGGTCAGGCACTCATTAATTCAAGACTAGTAGATCAGTAGTAGTAGTCATAATAATCAATGACTTGTTTCATAAAGCTTACTAGAACAGAGAAGCTTTATGGTGATCCACAGACCTGACTAAGGGTAGGTTTACACGACAACAGTGTACTAAAAACTGAAAAGTTTTGCGTTTTTGAAAAAGTTTTGTGTACAGATGACAACATTGTCAAAACGATCCCTGTTCACACAGATTTGCTTAAACAAATAAAGACTCTGTATTATGCATGCCAGGCCGATAATTGGCAATGTCACTTTGTAAAGAAACACTATGCAAACACGTTAACATGCTTGCGCATCACCATTATCACAAATTCATGTTTTTGTAGTTTACACAGAGGTGACAATGGTATTGTTTTTAAAAAAATGTGCACTTTGATTTCAAAAGTTTGATTTTTCAGGCCCCCAGAAGGCCGTTTTCTTGTAAATGCATGGCCAAAACGCTTAAAAATGTACATTTTTAGTTGAAAATGGTGTCGTGTAAACACTCCCTCAGTGACAGAATGGATTTCCACTCAGCTGCCATATATTTCAATGACACTGGCTACTGTGCCTTTTGAATCAGAAAATAGAGTGTGATATGAGTTCAACAAAACCCCTGAGAATCTCACAAAACATGCTCAGGTCACATTTCACCAAAAATAAATAAGTAAATAAATAAATAAAGATACATATATATACTGTGTATGGCATAAAGAAAATATATTTTTTTAACTATAATAATATTATTTTAATGATAATTAAGCACATTTTACCCTTAAATTCTTATTCATTTTCATATGTATAGAGTTTTTAACCCATTATTCTGAATAACACTATTTAATGTAATTACTAAAATTTAAATTTGTAAAATGAAAGGCAATACAGCAAATACTATCATGATGCATAATTACAATGTAAACAAACCAAAAAATCTTTGTTTTTTACTGCTGTAATTAAAATAGCGGAGGGGATGCTTAATTTTCATGAAAATAATGCCATAATTTGCTTAATGGTCCTAAAACAGGCTTCACTGTATTTATATTGTTTATATTTAAATAATGATTTTTTTCTTCTGATTTTTGGGTGAAATATAATATGGAAATCTTGTAAAGTTTCATGAGATTCATTTATTTACTACTACTACCAAGTAATGGAGTAATTATAATGATAAAATTTACCTGATACTGGTTGTCTGGTGTAATTTTTTGCAACAGCATCCCACTTGTAGGCCTGGGCAAAGCGCTGAGTGAACTATAGGCATTATGGTGTACGTAAAAAAAGGATAATATGTTGCTATCTTTTGTATTTTGCTCAGAAAAAAGTGTCTGTTGACACACTCTGCAGATATCATTATGAAAACAGACTACGGGAAAAGAAACCTCTTGGATTTTGGCACCTATGAAGCATTCCTGCTTCGTACCTGAGGCTGTTTGGGCAAAATAAGAGACCATCTAACATGAATACTTAGATAGGAAGAAACAGAACGGTGAATGCATGACACTTCCATTGGCTACTGAAATCGTGCAAAAAGGCTCTGTGCTGATTGGGTCTTGGCACTGTTGAGCATTTCTGCATGTCGGCACTAGTTCAGGGTGAAAATTAGCATGCCACCACAAAACGTCCTGCAAATATAGACAGTGCAGGGCTTTGGTTAGCAATTACACGCAGGGCTTAGGCCTCTACTAGGAGAACCTGGATGGACCAGATGGTACTATAGTTGTCACTCCTCCAGAAGAGCATCTTATCTCAACCATTGCAGATAACATCAGCACCTTCAACTGCCTGACAAGAGATGCGCAATGGCTGCAAACAACTTCCTTACATAGACGAACCGGGTGCTCGGATTTTGCTTTTAGTTAAGATGGCCCATATACAGGGGACCTGTGTCGGAGTGAACGCAATGCACTGCATTTTCAGAAAGGGTTTACACAATCACATGAGATTTATCTCATAGCTCTGGCTGTAGTGGTTTGGATGTTCAGAGTCTGTGCCGCGAGTCGTTACTGTAGCCCCCGGGGGAGCCCCGGTTACGGTGAGGTTTGTACGCGTCTTGATGAGGATCATGGTAGTCCTCCTCTACCAGAGGGTAGTGGTCTCGACTTTGCTGGGAGCTGGAGGACAGGCAGTTATGACTCTTCTTTTGCCTCTCGTTGTTGTGGTAGTTCTCATCGGACGTCATCAAGCTGCGCCGCTCCATTGGAGAGTTGTCGCTGATGTGATTGCTGTTTTTATTTCTTTGGCTCTGTTGAAAGTTTACCGATATTAGCAGTGAAGCCAAGTACAATTTCAAAAATACATTTTAATAAACTCAAATAACCCTTTCAGAGGACAGTATTAAGCATTTACCTTCAAGCTCCACTTTTAATCACGTTACTACATGAGTTTTACGTAATTTTAGAAATCTCCAGTTCATTCCTATGGGGGCGGAGCTTATCAAGTACTTTGTACACATTCTAATCAGCATATTTTGGAATATTTAAAACTGAGTCCCAAGTCTCCACTCACCTGTAGTCCAGAGATGGCTGTTGGGTATGGTGAGAGCACAGTGGAGCCCAGGTTGCGGCCCAGCAGAGGGTTCAGAGGAGTGCTGAGGGAAGTGTGAGTTGCACGCCAATAGGCCTCCAGATACTCAGCCAGATGTTCACATGCATCTTCGAGCTGGTTCTCATCCAAAATGACATCAAACATTTCCTGGAACAGGGCAGGAACAGCAATGTAGTCAATGTTTTATTTGTCACCTTTATTTTCAATGTCTTCCATTCAACCACCTCCTTCTATTTTGGCACATAATGCCAACTTTTCACAACCCAATCCAACCTCAATGAATAAAAATCACATTTTTGTCTTACTGAATATCCTGTGCTACTCAGAAATACACCATAGTTCAAAAGTCTGGAGTCTTTTTGCTTGTTTTTTTTTTAATCAATACTTTTATTCAGCAAGGACGCATTAAATTGATCATAAGTGACATTAAAGTCCTTTAGAATGTTACAAAAGATTTCAATTTCAAATAAATGCTGTTAATTTGAACTGTCTATTCATCAAAGAATCCTGAAAAAAATGACATTTCCACAAAAAGTACTAAGCAGCACAAATGTTTTCAACACTGATAATAAGAAAAGTTTCATAAGCAGCAAATCAGTATATTACAATGAATTCTGAAGGATTATGTGATTCTGAAGACTGGAGTAATGACTGCTGAAAATTCAGCTTTGCTGTCACAGAAATAAATGACATTTTAAAATGTATTCAAATAGAAAGCAGTTTTTTAAATGGTAATAATATTTCACAATATTACTGTTTTTTTTAATCAAATAAATGCAGCCTTGGTGAGCATAAGAGACTTCTTTCAAAAACATCTTACTGGCCCCAAACTGCTGAGCAATAGTGTATGTCAGATGATGAAAGTAAAATAGGTTGCAAACACTTTAAAAAAAGAAGAATCGGACTGTTATGTTATTCTGGATACTCACTGGAGGACACTGAGCTAATTTGTCTGCTGCCACCAGCTGTACATTTAAATGCTTGCTTTGAGACTTCCCTCGTGATTTGATCAGCCGTTGCAATACCTGTAAGCACACAAATGCAATAACTATTGTAGTCATAACATCACTCAGCTAACAGATATTGTTAATCTTTATCAATTTCTTTAAAGTCTTTAATAAAGAAATGCAACCATTTTACCTTGGGAGAAGACACTTTGACATGGACAATAATGGGGGCTAAAGAAGTCTTGATGAGCTGAGCTGGATGGTTAATCGTGTCGGCATCCAGCACAACCAGCTGAAGGGATCTGGCCAATTCAAAGATTCGCTCGATCTCACTCTGAACCTCCGCTGCCAGAAAGAGAAAACATTTAGCATGATGTCAACATGCTGGCTTAGAAGCAGTAAAAATGTCTAACATGAATTAATTAACTTGCATGCAGTTAGAAACACTCAATGGCAATTAAACATGAGTTGGCATACCCAGGTTGGATCTGGTGTTGGATCTCTCGATGATGGCTCTCTTACTAGGGTTATTCAGCACGGATCTCTTGGCCAAAGAGATGTCTGCGGTTACTCTTGTAATTGATATCCTGAAATTAGGAAATACATTTTATGGAATGTATCACACAGATATGAAAGTTATTCAGAATCCACAATGCATTAAAAGTTGTCCCTCACCTGCCTTCAAACCTGTGTTTCAGGAAGTCAAAGAGTGCTTTCTGCATCATATCTGTCACCTGTGTTCAAACCCATGAGGGCAGGAGAGTAAACACCATTATGAGCAAAAAGGAGATTTTTATTTGAAAAATTCATTGGAAAAACTGAGGAAAATATCTACTTTACTTCAACAGCATCTAGCCAGGAATTGACAAAAAGTGCAGTCTGTCTTAAAGTAGTTCACCCAGAAATTACAATTTGCTGAAAATGTACTCATTCCATCCAAGATGTAGTGTTTGTTTCTTCATCAGAACAGATTTGGAAAAAATTAGCATTGCATCACATACTCATCAATGGATCCTCTGCAGTGAATGGGCACTGTCAGTATGAGAGTCCAAACAGCATTCTGATAAAAACATCACAATAATCCACAAGTAATCCACACCATTCCAGTCCATCGATTAATATCTTGTAAACCAAAAACCTGCATCAATCAATAAGGTGCACAAAATATGAGTCCATAATGAGTCTCCTAATGCTTCCTCCTGTTGTCCTCTCACATTAAAATGTACAGATATATTTGTTTAGAACTGTTTTGGACTGTTTTCGCTTGATCTGTGCATATTTCTCTCCTGATTCAGACAAGGCGACTTTTCACTGGAGAAAGCAATGGATAGTAAGCAATGGATCGACGACTCATATTTTAGCCTTGAAGTTAAAAACCTCTGGATTTGCTTATTACAAACATTCAGATTGTCGCTTTCCAAGACATTTATTGATGAACTGGAATCGAGTTTTTATCAGCTGTTTGAACTCTCATTCTGACGGCACCCATTCACTGCTGAGGATCCACTGGTGAGTAAGTGATATAATGCTAAATTTCTCCACATCTGTTCCGATGAAGAAACAAACTCATCTTAGGCAAACTAGGCTTTTAAAGAAAAACGCCACCGTTTTTCCATATTCCAATATGTTCTTCCCTCAGATTAGACGAGCTGATACATACCTCTCCCGTCTCAGTATGTGCACTTAATCGCTCTAGCGTGCGGCGCCACTATGCTAGCGTTTAGCTTAGCACCATTCATTCCTTAGGATCCAAACAGGGATGAATTTAGAAGCCACCAAACACTTCCATGTTTTCCATGCAGTAATATCATCACTCCTGAAAACTCCCCCTCCGTCAATAGAACCAATGTGTTTTGAAGAGTGATGATGATATTACTGCGCAGGTCGAAGTGCTGCGAAGTGCTCTTCCGCCGTACATTATAGTTATCATTTTTATCCGCTTAGAAAATCGCCACGTTTTATTTTGTGTCACCATACCCTGTGCAACTACTCATGTAACCGTCTTTAAATAGGAAAACATGGAAGTGTTTGGTGCTTCTAGAATTCATCCTGTTTGGATCCTAAGGAATGAATGGTGCTAAGCTAAACGCTAGCATAGTGGCGCCGTGCGCTAGAGCGATTAAGTGCACGCACTGAGACGGGAGAGGTATGTATCAGCTCGTCTAATTTGATGGAAGAACATATTGGAATATGGAAAAACGGTGGCGTTTTCCTTTAAATAATGTTTCTAAAAGAGCATATGACATATATTCTTAAATAATGAGCTTAACAGATCAATCGTGATATATGCTCCAAGGTGCATGACTAGAGATCTAGTCTAATATTCAGATGGTGCATGCTAACACCCATCTTTTTCTCCATTTTGAAGGCTGTCTTTTGAGGTTGTTGCCTTGGCAACTCTGCTTGGAGATGATGACTGCTATTCAGTGACAAACCGACATCCCCTCTCGCTCGCTGCTTAAGAAGTGATGCCCTGGTTACCATGTCTAAATATACACACGCACACACCATAGGGATTGGGGGAGGCCTACCTCATATCCCTTCAGTGATGGGCCAACTAAGACCACCGGCCTCATGGAAGGGACCACATCGTATGGAGGAATGTGCTCGGCCTGCAAAATAACAGCAATTTGATGTGAAACAATATGCTGTTTGTTTGCACCACAATAACCCCATACTGATTACTGCATGAACACTGCAATAGCTCGAAACAGAAGTTTGTTACAATAGCATAGTATTTTATAGAATTGACAAATGAAATAAAGCTAACTCACCAATTTCTGTTTCTGTTTACCTGTGATGATGGAAAAGAGGAATTTTAAAAAGTAGAGCCACAAAAACAAATGTATCTGATGCATCTTTTCTCTACTTAAAATTCAAAATAAAATAGAATTAAATAAGTAATATTCAGCATTTTCAATTCCTAGCATTCTTCCTGTATGGTTTTTTAATATTACACTAAATTTTACTATGCAACACAGTCTCTACAGGTTGTGTTTCTCAGCAATTTTTATTTTGATATTTATTTTGTGTCAAGGGGCATTAACAAGATATGAAGTGTCAGTTTGGACAGCATTAAAAAAACAGACATGTTTCCCCCAGGCCCGTAGCCAGCTATGAGGCCACCGAGGTCCGGACCTCAGTAAATTTTTCATGTTCAAAAATAAAATTTGTTCTCTGAATGACTAATTTGCTGTTAAACTCCTCATATGAATGTCTGCATGACATGTAATGTTATGTTATGTAGTGAACGAGTCTTCTTGAGAGAGCTGTGAGTGAGGGCGTGGGCGCAGCCTACGTGTTGCCAGATCCAGCTATTATAAGCGTTTTTGGACTTGTCTTTTCCATTTAATTTAACACTTCAGAAAGTTAATGAAGTAGGAAGTTGCAGTTTAGAGTCAGCGATATCTTTATCTTATCTTATTCTCTGGACATTTTTATAAAACCAGCCTGTAAACTGGACTCGAACACTTTACTAAGGCTGAAGACTGAAGCTGACCTGCAGAAGCAGGGTTGGGCTTGAAGGTGCCTGACACCATTTCACCCAGACTGGAAGAAGAGTTCCCACTGGACTTCCTATAGGGGCAGAATAAAGAATAGGGAACGGTGGTAATTAAGGACTGTTAATTAAATAGTTTTCAAAAAAAAAAAAGAGCTCATTACATTTCATGTCTAATTGGAGTTCATCTATATTCTCAGGAATAAATAATTTGTATTTCTTATTTTTAAATTAACTTAACAGTCAGTTCAAGTTTGGCATTTTAAATGTTAATTTTGTGTTAACATTTGGACAATCTGACTTGTGACAAAGATGTTAGGACCTAGAATATGCTTTAAAGTCAACACTCTATTCATCTTTGTTATTGTGTTTAAGGCAACCCTAGTAAAAAGTAATAAATTTAGAATACATTTATTTCATACTAAGTATAGTTCAAATGTATTAACATATTTACTGACGTATCATTCAAGACTTACTGATATAAAAATTAGATTTCTACTTGATTTGGAGTACTACTTGTGCACAATGCGGTCTTTGAATGCCTAAAGTGTACCTGAAGTACACTTGCAATAGTTCCACTTTAGCACAATCAAATATAGTTCTGTATATCTTTAGCTGGACTTCAGCATTACTTCCGCACAATTAAAGTACATTAAGTACAAAATTTGCTGTTCCAATATAGCAGACTTTAAGTATACCAGTTTAGCATACTAAAAGTACAGTTGTAGGGTATTTTTATTAAGTCCATAAATACGGAAATGTATTTATAGTATACTTAGCATGAAATAAATGTATTTCAAATCCATTTGAGCATATTTATTTTTCACTAGAGAAGTAATATTTAAATATGTTGAAATATCTTAAATATCTATCTGGATCGCCATTTTAGACATACTACGTTTTTCCTTGGTTAAGGAAAGAACAGCAGTAAAGTACAAATGCCTTTGTCCTTCAAATCCAAACATTTTATCTGAGAGAATGTCGAGGTATGACTACTGCATGACTCAACACTGCTGGTCACTGCTGTTGAGAAAGAACACAGTATCTCATTCAAAGGGTTTATGTGTCATTTCTTTCAATAAACACCTACAACTATGACCGATCATGCTCAGTATATGAAAGGACATTGCACCAATTCCAAAATTAGTTGTCCCGTGAGTAATCACCCATCCTGTGTTCTAAATAGAACAATGCTGCAATAAACAATGAGGAACGAGCGCATTTATAATCATCCTCGAATTTGGCTTTTGAAATTTGCACAGTGGAAATCTACCACATTTTTCATTAACTTCATTAACTTTTTTTAATAATTTACCACCAATGGCTTGTCATTAGTTCAATGGAAGACAAATTTGCATCTTTGTGTATTTAGCCTTAAAAACTGTTTAAGGTTCAGCGTAACACTCATTATACATGTATATTCTCCTGTAAGTCAGTCTTACCCATGGAAGCGGCCCCTTTTTTGTTCCTGCTGTAAGCGAATGTTCTCTAGTTTTAAGGGGCTGGGGATGAAACCGATATCACATGCTTCCTTCACCAGTCGCCCAATCCACCAGTCATTGTTGTACTTCTGTAAAAATACAGAGAGGACAAAGGAATTTGTTTAAAGTCCGTTTATAAATGGATACAGCTAGACAGGCTCTCATTAAATAAATGCCCTCTTCACCTCCTTGATGTGAAGGAAGTCTTTAGCATCAAAGGAAATGGCAGTGCCAGCGACAGGAACATCCTCATCCAGGGCACCACAGTAGCTGACGTTTGTTCTCACGGCAAAGGCCACTGCTTTGGCCTGAGACACATTTAAATCACATATGAAGCATATATAAGAACAATGGCATAGGTATAGCACAGGTAGCTCTGCTTAAGACAGTCTGACCTTGGCCCTCTCCAGCTGAACGGTGGCCTGCTGTTCTTTCTCCTGCCGGCCGCCCTGCTCCTCATCCAGAGAGACATCTGAATCGGATGGTCTGCTAGTGTAGGAATCGGCGGAACCCTGCACACATATTGTGAATACCTATCAATTTATTGCCATTTACACAAGGGCACCTAATGTAAAACAACCCCAAGAATCCTAAAATGTATCTAGATGATTTAGTGGATGTGTGCTACACTAAACAAAGGATATGTGGGAGGAATAACCTTTACTTTGCTCTTGCTTGACCATAATGACACACATTTGTGTTACACACATAGTAATTTCATTGTTTTATCTAAATGGGTTTAGACTGGATTAAAAGGTTGTTTTAAATAACTATTCATTGCAGTGCATCAAGCAGAAGGTGCTAGTTTTAATAATCTTTCATGTTAAAGGGTTGGAAATTTTTTTATTATGTAAACCGTAGTAGCACAGAAAACCTTAAAAGAGAAGCAGCAGTAATAGTGTATTGACACATTATCAAGGAGAATGTGGTAAGCATGAATGGGTTTATGGGCTTGGGAGTTTAAATGAAGGGTGAGTTAAAAGGATATTTAGGTATCACTGCTATATTTTTTCCATCACAGAATAAAAACAGACAATTTCTGATTATTAAATTTAGTGCTGTAATTATTATACACTATTGTTCAAAGGTTTGGGGCAGTAAGATTTTTTTTTTTTAAAGAAATTAATACTTTTATTCAGTAAGAACACATTAAATTGATCAAAAGTGACAGTAGAAGAGATTTATAATGTCACAAGAGATTTAGTTCTTAAATAAATGTAATTCTTTTGAACTTTCCATTCATCATCGGATACTAAAATGTTAAAATATAAAGCAAAACAACTCAATAAGAAATGTTTATTGAGCAGCAAATCGGAATTATATCTGAAAATATATTAAAATAGTAATTGTAATATTATTTCAGTATTTACTGTATTTTTATTCAAACAAATGAAATATAAAAAACAATAAATGACAGGTAAAATACTAGAAATTCCACCATAACATAAATGTAAAGGCATTGAATAAACACACTTCCCAGCTTGCATTCTGAGGAAACTGAAATTATGAATCCAGAGTTAAATTCCTTTTAGACATTTCATATATTGTCACAAACAGGCGACAAGGCAGATGTGACACTTATAAATGAACCGCAGTCTGGTAAGTGTGCAGTGAACAGGTCTAATGCTGACTTTACAGTGTTTGTAAAGCTGAGAAATGCATGTGCAGGTGTTGATGCACAGGCCGATGGAAGCAATAAAGAAAACAGGACCAGATCAAAGACAAAATGACTGAAGCTGACAGCCTCAGAGTCAGAACTATGGATGTCTTGGTCAAATGTATTATAGGGAATGAAAAAGAGAGAGGGCAAATGGATCAAAAGTTCCATAGGAAAGACAAACCCCAAAGAGATCTCTGATTCACAGTCATCTCAAAAATATTACAAAATGTCCTCAGTTTTACAAAAGTAT
This sequence comes from Tor tambroides, assembly GCA_021397915.2. Lineage (NCBI taxonomy): Eukaryota > Metazoa > Chordata > Actinopteri > Cypriniformes > Cyprinidae > Tor > Tor tambroides. The sequence continues at coordinate 27,306 of JAFVLL020034385.1, forward strand.
GCAAGTCTGCAAAAGATTTAAATATGAACTAAAACATTTCTCATCAAATTCTCATCGAACCAAGAAAAATCTTGCTGTGAGCTATGATATCCATATTAATTTACAGTACTTACTCTAGGTCAACAACTGTCTTTTTTTATTCCTTCAGAACAATTTATAGAGAACATAGAACATAAGTAGTCTTTTTTTTCTGGGAATGGCAGAGAACAACTGGTGAGATGTGGTATGGAGGAGTTGGTCTAAAACCAGAATGGCAGTTTATTGAGAGCAAGAGATGCAATGAATGCAAGAGCAACATGTGCTCTGATCTACTAATCAAAGGATTGTGCTCAACGCTAACCTTGAAGATTCATTAAACCTGTAGTTGTGTCCCATAAGAACATACCATCTAATTTTATAATCCACTAGTATTCTCTTTATCACTGAATTAGATACAGCCCATTTTTTACTCCAACACCAGCAATTACTGTACATGCTATTAAAGGAATGTCAAAATTTAGCAAAATATGCAGGTTAATTACTTATCACAAAAAAATGATTCAGATTCATTCCTCAGTAAAAATAGTACAATAATGCACTTACAATGCTTACAAATTCACTGAAGTAAGGACAAATTCTACTTCATCTCAGACCCCCTAAAAATAATTGATTAACTGTCATCACCTTTAAATCTGTTGGTGGTCTTGCTTTACGTTTGCTGAAAACATAAATCTGGGTAAGATAACTGATTTTACTTTGAAACCTTTTAAAAGTCATTAAAAATTTAAAGTTTGGTGCATTACAGACGGTTTATTGCATCCTTTGTGCAATGTATCCATGTTTTCTGTGCTGGGGTTGGCTGAAGCAGTCTGATGTTGTTACCATCACAAGAGCTGTAAAATACACACTATTCCTCAATCACCTATCTGCAGAGAGATTGTACTGCATTAAATCTAATCGAAAGCAAAAAAGAAAGAATATGGAGAAACAGAAGACCATGAAAGTATCTGAAAGACAGAATTATAGTACAGTCAAGAGCAACTATGATAGAATCAGAAACAATGTGATACAGAGTCAACAAGGCTCAATAAAAGAGGAAAATAATGGTCAGAAGCCAGAAAAGAAGTGTAAAAACTAGGGACTTGTTCGCTTTGACATGAGGAAAAAACTAAATCTTTAATACTGTTTGTTAAAATTACATTTCAGTTAAATATCTCAAATAAATCATGTATATGTATACACTACCTTTCAAAAGTTTGGGATTAGTAAAGAAGTCTCTTATCCTCACCAATGCTGCATTTATTTGATTAAAAATATGGTAAAATCATATTATTTATAATTTAAAATTTTTATAATTTTTAGCATTCTTCAGTGTCACATTATCCTTTAAAATCATTCGAATAGACTGATTTGGTACTTCTTATTAATGTTGAAAACAACTGCACTGCTTAATTTTTTGCAGAAACAGTGATAGATTTTTTCAGGATTCTTTGATAAATTGAAAATTCAGAAGGAAAACATTTATTTGAGAATGCTGCAGCCAAATAAAGTCTCTCACAAAAGGCGATTTCTTTTTACTAAAAAAAAAAAAAAGTTACATTCATTCCTACATCCACCATATAAAAGTGTTTATTTTTATGAGTGGTCTGCCTCCTCTTCCTTATACTTTCTCTGATCTGGTCCTGTCTGGCTGCAGACAGGTTGAACAGATTGCAATTCCATTTTGTGCTGCTAGCACAGAAAATACGCACTTAAGCACACAAAACTCAGAACTTTAAGGCAATCTGTTATATTGGCAAAATTTAAAGAACCTTGAACATGGGACCCTAACAAAGATAAAGGGCTGAAGAAAGAACAAAGACTAGAGATATGGCAGTTCGATGAAGCTCAGATGCCAATGCACAAGCACACACACGCACGCCCAGCTGAGATGCCTCATCAAAGAGAATCTGATTCTATTCCTGGTATCTCCTCAAAGGTACACTGAGACATCCATTATATCTAACTGTATGATATCATCACTTCCGCAACTTGACGGTTACTCACTTTTGCCAAGACAGATGTCTGTAGTACTGTGGGAGATGAAGGAAGTGGATGAAAGGTGCACAAGATGTGTCATTCTTTTGTCTTAAGTAACTTAGCAACTAAGGATGAAGCAACTATTGTGAATAGCGGCTGCTAAAAAGACCAACTTAGACCAGCTCAGAATTGGTTCTGGTCTACCTGATGGACCAGCATAGCCATCAGTATCTCTAGATCTACATCTCTGTTCACTTAATGACTAGACATCACTAGACACTTCAGATTTTTAAGCTCACAACCCTGGCCAGCACAATGCCCTCACTACTGGCCATCACACTAGATCATGGACCTCCATGGCCAGGAAAGTCATGTGACTAATGTCACATAAGGCGATGTGCACTGAGGCGAGTCAAGTGACAGGAGCTGCATCTGCTCTCGATGGCATCAAAGCCCCTGTGATTCATCCTCGCCGCACCTCTTTCCATCTTCTCATTCTCCAGCACGCATTGAGACCACTGGACCATCAAACTATTCGGCTTAATACTGCAACACAAACAGTCTGAATCTTCAAACTAAGCTGATGCACAATGACTTTTACGAGTTAACAAACACTTATATGTTATGGCCCATCATAGCATTTGCATGTGTTGCTGTATTATCTAGTTCAGTGGATCTCAACTGGCGGGTCACGAGGGTCTGATCTAAATAAAATCAATGCTAAATGCAAATGCAATGCAATTAATTATATAAACGTGCAGTTATTATAGCAAAAAGGCTTTTAAAGGAAAATTATGTCACTATTTACTCCCCCTCATGTCGTTCCAAACATGTAAGAGAAAATATTTAGAAGAATGTTGGTATCCAAATAGTTTGGGGTCCCATGCTGGTATCCAAATGGTTTTGGGCGTTTACAGAATCTGCAGTCAGACAATCACTTCACTTTAGAAAACATTACACCCCATGGCCAGCTGGTTTGCTTCCTCTGTGCTGCCGACTCAGCGATACCAATGGCTGGATGGAGAGAGATGGCAGGGTGCGGGACGGGAACATTTCCCCAGCAGATGATAGCACAGTTCCTCTTTCACAGGCTGCCAGCACACTTCAACCTGAGGTCAAATATTTAATTTTCAAGCAATGAACGGTTTAATTGTTAAAGAGTTATCATCTTTTTACATATAGTCATGTATAAATTACTCATTTTGAAAATATAAAAATATTTGAATGTTTTGTTATAAAAATAAGTTAATCTTAAATCAATTTTTGATCATTAAAATTACCTTTGAATATTGTGAAGGTGTCACCATATTGGCTATGCAATGTTTGGCATGACACACTGACAATACATGTAAAGGGGTCATGAGAAGAAATCAAGAGAAATCAAAATTCCCTTGATCTTTTCATATATAAGAGGTCATTGTGCTATAAAAACATTCTGTAGGTTTCAGAACTCAAAACTTTCTTGTTAGTCTAATATCAGTTTAGATTGAAGCCAATCTGCCAAAAAGACAGGTTGAGGAATGTTCTACTTTATGATGTAATAGTGTGGCTAAGCACCGCCTCCACAGAAGATGATCAATGCCTGCTTCTACATCACTGCCTGTTTAGCCCTGCCCACTGATTCATGCATGTAGTAGGTAAATTACGAGAGAGGCAAACGCAGGTTTACGAAGAAACCAAACAATAAACTATTTGACTGACTTTATTTTTAATGAAGTGCCAGACCGTGTCAGTAAGAACTTGGTCTTTTGTTCACTTTATTTTACAGAGGATTCGTTTACAAACAAGGCACAATTCGACACAGGATTTTCAGAAAGACTGAAACTAAAAGATGATGATCAGGTAAATTGTACTTATTGTGAGCTGCCGAGTTATTCAAATGAAAATAGTCTCTTTTTTATGTAAAACTGTACCTGTCTGATTTTTAGGACATTCAACTAACAGAAGTCGATTGAAGCTCTTCTTCACTAAGCATTTTTGTAGACTACATTTTGCCTTGGATTGTATTTGCTCCAAAAGACTTTGTATACTCATTCAGACAGATGAAGATTGTAGATCAACTTCGCAAAAATCTATAATTATACTTCCCATTACAATTAATACATAGGCAAATAAAGCTGAAATGTATACTGATCTCAAACTTGATACATCAGAATGAAATGAATCAAGCTCTTTTAAACAGGCTTTTTTGGATACACATACTTGAGGAGGAGATGAAAAACACCTTAATACGAGAATGTCCGGAGACACATTAGAATTTCGTACCCAAGCACTTGGTTTAGCATGAATGCCCACGGAAATTATTTCTGTGCCTCGGCTATTACAACCTACTTAGCAGCAAGACAACTTTATAAATGATCCAGCTGATGTTTATTTATTACAACATAGCAAAATCTATTAACCAGTGCTTCCAACTTCAGAAGGAGCCATGATTGGTGTCTAAAAAGCAGTCCACAAATTTAAAAAAAAATGTAGTATTTCATTAAAAAAAGTATTTCATTTATTCAAAGTGGCCATTTTATATATATATATTTTTTCCCTGAGAAAAGCCCACCACCATTTTTCCCACCACTTTTGCATCTTGGTTTTAATAGATTGTCTCTTCGGACTGTGGAGAGTTTTGAGTTCTGCAAGTTAATGTTTACTTAGTACTCTGTTATTATAACAAAACATAAAAAGAAATTTTTTCATTATGTGACTTGCTGTATATGCATATATAAGCTGTATACACACACACACACACACAATATAAATGCTTTTATACATGTACAGTATATATTAGAATATATTTTTAGATATTAGAATGTTAGTGTTACGTGTCTGTTTCTGTTTAGTTCCCGTTTTGCCCTTATTTGGTTCTTCCGGTTCTTGTTTCCTGTTATTAGTTAATCATCGTTTAATTCATTCACCTGTGTTCTATTAATTATCTCGTTTACTCCTTTGTTCCTGTTTCTTTATAAGCATTCAGTTTAGTTTCTGTCCTTGTTGAGTCTTAATGTGATGTTCATTTCTTGTGTTTTGTCAAGCTTCAATCTATTAAATACCTGTTTGTTTGTACCCCACGTCTGCCTGTTCTTCCTGGCGGCTCAACACATAACAGTTAGTAACTGTATTTAAGTATCCTTTTTAAGAATTTCCTTTTTTTTTCAGGACAATTTAAGCTACCCTCTGGGGACAGTTTTGTCCCTAAATGACAGTATAGACAAGTAAGCCCACACACACAATGGCTGAACCATATGCAGCTTTTATGTACTCTGCCTTAGTACGTACACCATTATCTAACCATGTCAAGTGTGTGGGCTTGGGTTTGTCAAGTCACACGTTCTGCTTATCTTCAGAGATTGCACGCCGTGAACATTTTTTTGTGATGCCAGTGAGTCTGAGAGCATTTGGGGCACTCAAAGTCCACTACACTGCCCTGTATTTCTTTGAAAACAAAAGCAGATAAATCAGTCAGTGAAAAAGCATCCTCCAGTGAGCAGATATGCAGATGAATCACGAGGGCTGAGGACCAATGCAGGCAAGAGCAGTGGATAATTACAGATAAATCTCTCCACAACACAGCATGAGATCACTACCATTTAGGGCCACATCTGATGAAAGCAAATACTTAACCATAAAAAGAGATGATGATGAAAGCTTTGTGTCACATAGAAAGCCATGAAAGGTACAGTACTTCTAATATCTGACTAAACCGATCTTTAAATCAGTTGCTTTCAACTGGTGGGTTGCAACCCAAAATTGGAGTCCTTAAACAGTTACCTTGAAAACAGCATGTTCAAGAAATGCAATTCTTTCTTCTATAGAACATAAAAGAAGATATTTAAAAAAAAAA
>JAFVLL020034386.1:0-37191 GCA_021397915.2 Tor tambroides
CCCCCCCCAAAATTTCTTTGGTGAAATTGGGGACCTTTCTCCTCTGGAAGGAATCAGGTGGGCGCTCGGGAAAAGCGGACGCTTGAGGGCGCTTTGGAGGAGCGGGCTCTGGTGGGCGCTCTGGAGGAGCGGACTCTTGGCACTCTGGAGGAGTGAGCTCTTGGGGGCGCTCTGGAAGCGCAGACTTTTGGGGGCGCTCTGGAAGCACGGACACCCGGGGGCGCTCGGCCAGCGCAGAGCCGGACAGAACCAGCGGAGACGAAGGAGAGCTGGACGGGACCAGTGGAGACGAAGGAGGGCTCATGCGAGGAGCTGGCACTGGAGGGCTCTTGCGAGGAGCGGGCTCTGGAGGGCGCTTGCGAGGAGCGGGCTCTGGAAGAACAGATACTGGAGGAGAGGGAACAGGAATCCACGACATCCCCTCATACTCGACTAATAACCCAGTGGGAACTTGCGAGATAGCCGACAGGCTTGCGGTGGCCGCTAACGGCGGCGGGCATGAGGGAGCCGCGGACGGTGGCGTGAACTTCACCGCGAACGGCGGGTTTAGGAGAGCCACGGACGGCGGCGGCATAGACTTCGCCAAGGGCGGCTGTTGAGCTGAGGTGGCCTCGAATGGCGGCGGGCATGAGGGAATCACGGAAGGTGGAGGGCTAGAATGAGGTGGGTTTGAATGAGGAGCGGCTGATGGGCTGGAATCTGGAGCTGGTGGGTCCTCCTTTTCCCCTACTAGATATGAGGATCCGGCTATCCATAGGGCGAAGTTCAGATATTGAGCCAAACACCAGCTGGGATCACCTAACGGCATCATCATCGAGATTTCCACATCCAGCCCGACTCTGAAACCCTCCATTAGCCTGAGATCGCTGCAGAAGGCTTGGTGACTGATCGCTATAAAATCCTCCATGTACTCCTCCCCACACCGTCCATTCTGGAAGATAAATACTGTGCATCCTCCAGAAAGATTGTCTTCCTCCCTGGGACACACATTTATGAAAGCTAATCCAGCCTCATCTTCGGTATTGGTCCGATCTTCTGTTACGGAAAGCAGACTCACACAAAGGGTTAATAGAGATACTGGACTGTTTATTGAACAGCAGAGTAAATATGGTGGGTGCAGGCGAGTAGAAACTTTGATAGCTGATTACTTCAGAGATGATGTAGTAATGGAATGTATAATTGCCTTGCCAGGAACTCGTGGTAGCTGAGTGAATCACACACCTCACTGTGAGACTGGGTAAACAGGCTGGAGATCGTTGGAGGAGACTGGACGCAGGAGACGGGAGGACACAACGCTGGAGAGGACACAGGAGGTAAGTCAACAAGCAGGTAGGTAGCAGGTAAGTCGCTGGGATAGCTTTTGGAGTCCACTTCGTTGGAACACATTATAAGCGTAAACAAAACGAAACGAGATCGGACACCGGAGTGCTGTGAGGTGTGTGACTTTATAGTGGATGGTGATGAGGTCTGAATGACATGCAGGTGTGCTCAATCAAGGCTCAAGTGATACCAGGTGCGGGCGTGTGTTGTGAGAGGTGGAGGACAGACAGATCCATGACACCTTATTTGTGATATAAGTCTGGCAGAACAAATTGATGATTTTCACATTGTGTACAGTTTGTCGTAGGCCTACAGTTTAACTTGCTGTAAAACGACTACAGATTATAAAGCTTATGTTTTGTTTTCATTGTTTTATTTATGTGTGTTATAGCCTATGTGTGTATAATTGTGTGTGTGTTTTCATTTGTTCTCCCAGAGGCGTACTTAACCAGTAGTGGCTGTGGGGGCTCGAGCCCCTGCCCTTTTTCAAAATGAACTAAAAAGTGCCCCTCTCAGACAAATAGCAATGATATGGTGGTCAATAAAACAAAAATGCATTTGAATTATAATTAACATGACAATGTGTACAAAACAGTAAAATCGCTCAAAAGTCTGAAAATTCCTGTTTATTTTTACATATCTGTCAAATCTGAGGCATTGCTATGGGTTGCGTGCATTTTGCTCGACTGGCTGATATTCCAGTCTGTTCAGAAACCTATAGGCTCTCAAGCCATATATGGTCCTTTTAGTGAGTGCCTATGGGGGTCGACGGAAGGAAAAAATAAGCCAAACAATATTTTAAACTTTTTTTTTTCATCAATAATCAAAGCTAGTGTGTCGATTTAATCTGCGATCTGGATCTGCGATTTGTCTCATATTATAAATCAAATTTCTGAGAAAATGGATGCTAAATGACCACAAAAGTACTGCAGAAAAGCGCTGCTGTTCATGCTCAAGCTGCTTCTCTACCTCTGCAAAATTTATTCGCTTTCCGCCCCGGAGAGGATATATAAGGAGAAATATATTTCTGATTCTCTAGCAGCCAAGATCATTCGCCCTTCTTCTTCGCCAGCGGGGCGAGGGGTTTTTTTCGTGAAAAAGAAAGACGGGTCTCTTCGTCCCTGTATTGACTATCGAGGGCTGAACAACATCACGGTGAAGAATACATATCCTTTACCGTTGATGTCTTCTGCCTTTGAGCGTCTGCAGGGGGCATCCTTTTTCACGAAATTGGACCTCCGCAACGCTTATCATTTGGTTCGCATAAGGGAGGGGGATGAATGGAAGACTGCTTTTAATACCCCCAGGGGGCACTTTGAATATTGCGTTCTTCCTTTTGGGCTTTCCAACGCTCCCGCGGTCTTCCAGGCACTCGTTAATGACGTGTTGAGAGATATGCTAGATCAGTTCATTTATGTCTACCTGGATGACATACTGATATTTTCTCACTCTCTCCAGGAACATGTTCAGCACGTCAGGCGGGTGCTTCAGAGGCTGTTAGAGAATGGTCTTTATGTCAAGGCGGAGAAATGCGCTTTTCATGCACAGTCTGTTCCCTTTTTGGGTTACATCGTGTCGGTCGAGGGGATGCGCATGGATCCGGACAAGAGTCAGGCTGTGGTTGATTGGCCAACTCCAGATTCCCGCAAGGCCCTGCTGAGGTTTCTGGGCTTTGCCAATTTTTACCGGCGTTTTATTCGCAATTTCAGCCAGCTAGCTGCCCCTTTGACTGCCTTAACCTCCACCAAGATTCCGTTCAGGTGGTCCAGCGCAGCGGAGGCTGCGTTTGCCAAACTGAAAGGCTGCTTTGTTTCAGCTCCCATCCTTATCGCCCCTGATCCCTCCCGGCAGTTTGTGGTGGAGGTTGACGCATCAGAGGTGGGGGTTGGTGCCATCCTATCCCAGCGTTCCTCCACGGACGACAAGATGCATCCCTGCGCGTATTTTTCTCACCGTTTGTCTCCCGCTGAACGTAACTATGATATTGGTAATAGAGAGCTGCTGGCAGTCAAGCTTGCCTTGGAGGAATGGCGTCATTGGTTAGAAGGTTCGGGGGTTCCTTTTATCGTCTGGACTGATCATAAGAATCTTGAGTACATCAAGTCCGCTAAAAGATTGAACTCTAGGCAGGCCCGGTGGGCTTTATTTTTCGGACGTTTCAACTTTTCTATTTCTTATCGGCCGGGTTCCAAGAACATCAAACCCGATGCGTTATCCCGTATTTTCGACCATTCTGAGCGCCCGTCTTTTTCAGAGCCCATTGTGCCACAGAAGATTTTTGTTTCTGTAGTCACATGGGAAATCGAATCGAAGGTCCGCACTGCCTCACAAGGGGTAACGCCTCCGCCCGGATGCCCACCAGGTCGGTTGTTTGTGCCAGAGACGTTACGGTCCGATGTCATTCGATGGGGTCATTGTTCCAAGGTGGCTTGTCATCCTGGGGTGAGTCGTACTATGTTTCTTATTAAACAACGGTTCTGGTGGCCATCTATGGCTCGTGACATACGATGTTTTGTTTTGGCTTGCTCTGTTTGTGCCGTTTCTAAGACTTCCAATCGACCCCCTGCTGGACTCCTTCAGCCGCTGTCAGTTCCTTCGAGACCCTGGTCCCATATTTCGCTAGATTTCGTCTCAGGCCTCCCGCCCTCAAGTGGGAACACGGTGGTTTTGACCGTGGTGGACCGGTTCTCGAAGGCTACTCATTTTATTGCTCTACCTAAATTACCCTCTGCCAGAGAGACGGCGGTTGCTGTCATTGACCACGTTTTTCGTATTCATGGCCTCCCGATGGACGTGGTCTCTGACAGGGGGCCTCAGTTCGTCTCCAAATTTTGGAGTGAGTTTTGTCATTTGTTGGGGGCGACTGTTAGTCTGTCTTCTGGGTTTCATCCCCAGAGTAACGGTCAGACAGAGAGAGCCAACCAAGACTTAGAACGTATGTTGCGATGTTTGGTCTCTCAGAATCCGTCCTCTTGGAGTCAGCAGCTCTCATGGGTTGAGTACGCACATAACTCATTACCAGTGTCTGCCACGGGCCTATCTCCGTTTGAGTGTAGCTTAGGGTACCAGCTAGCGGTCTGCGCGGGACTGTTTTTTAAGTCCCGCTCCCGCCCGCTCCCGCGAGGTTGTATCCCGCACCCACCCGCTCCCGCGAGGTTGTATCCTGCACCCACCCGTTCCCGCTATATATTCACTTTTTATTCACCCGCTGTCCGCTTTGAATAATTTTCTTCCCGACCCGACCGCTCCCGCTAAATTTAGATCTCGTTTTCAGAATCACAAATTTAAATTCCTTCCCCGTACCGTATGCACAACCTGCCCCCAACCATTGCCCGTTTACTGTCACCAAGATCATTAGTCCGGTGGCAGTCCGCCTTAAACTTCCTCCGGCATACAAGAGGATTCATTCCGTTTTTCATGTTTCCAAAGTAAAGCCTGTTTTTCATGCTACCATTAACCCGCATACCCCGGTTCCCCCACCGCCGCGACTCGTAGATGGGGAACCTGTTTATTCGGTGAATCGTATTCTGGACTCTAGGCGGAGGGGACGCGGATTCCAGTACTTGGTGGACTGGGAGGGTTACGGTCCGGAGGAGAGGAGTTGGGTGCCTGCAAGAGACATATTGGATCATTCTCTTATTGATGATTACAATCTTCAGGTAAGTTCCTCTGGAAGCGCCAGGAGGCGCTCTTAGGGGAAGGGGTACTGTCACGGTTCATGGATCCGTGTGCTCATTTCTGTGTGTGTGTGTGTGTGTGTGTGGGTCCGCTCGTTGGGCTTGTCAACGTTGCCTAGTTACCGCGCACCTGACGAGGTAATTAGAGCGGCCACAGGTGTAGCTCGTCTGCACTGCCTATATCTGGCTGGCGTTCTGTGTGTGTGTTGTCAGATCGTTGTTGCTCACGTCCTGTCTTGCTCTCTGTCAGTCCTTTTAGTTCCTGTGTCTGTTCCACCTGCTTGCTGCCGTTGATTCCCTGACGGGTGAGGACTGATCAGAGCTTTCTCTGCCTGTGCTGGAGACTCTGCACTGCCGGATTTCTGCTCCTCTTCTGAGGCTGTATAGTGGAGTTGTCTAATAAAGACTTGTCATTCACTCGCAATTGGATCTTGAGTTTCTGTTTCATGACAGCAAACCAGTGAAATAAACTAACAGTGCAGATATAATTGGTGTAGTGCAAAAGAGCTGATCAGTCTGTTTAAAGTGACAAAAAGCTCAGAGAGCAGTCTTTATACAAACTGTCAGAAGAGGTAGTTGAATGAGGTCAGTCCAATGCTGTACAAAGTGATTGGTGCTGGTCACAGTGTGTGGGGGGAGGAGTCAGAGGGTCAAAGTTCAGAGGTGCATGGGGTAAAAGAGGGGAGGGGGGGCAGAGTCGGGAGAGAGTTGAGCTTCCTGACAGCCTGATGTGTGAAGCTGTCCTTCAGTCTGCTGGTCCTGGCCTGTAGACTCCGCAGTCTCCTCCCTGATGGCAGCAGACTGAAGAAGCTATGTGACGGGTGGGTGGGATCACCTGTAATGCAGAGGGCTTTGCGGGTGAGACGGGTGCTGTAGATGTCCTGGAGGGAGGGGAGAGAGACACCAACAATCTTCTCAGCTGCTCTCACTATCCGTTGAAGGGTCTTGCGGCAGGACGCGTTGCAGGCGCCGTACCACACAGTGATGCAGCTAGTCAGAATGCTCTCGATGGTGCCTCTGTAGAAGGTGCACATGATGGGGGCCGGGGCTCTGGCTCTTCTGAGTTTGCGGAGGAAGTAGAGACGCTGCTGTGCTTTCTTGGCCAGTGCTGCAGTGTTGTTAGTCCAGGAGAGGCCCTCTGTGATGTGTACACCCAGGAACTTGGTGCTGCTCACTCTCTCCATAGTCGCACCATTGATGGTCAGAGGAGCATGCTGAGTGTGCACTCTCCTGAAGTCAACAACAATCTCCTTCAGAGAGAGATTGTTGTCACAGCACTACCTGGCCAGGCGGCTCACCTCGCTCCTGTAGTTTGTCTCATCTCTGTTGCTAATGAGACCCACCACAGTCGTGTCATCCGCAAACTTAATAAAGAAGTTGGAGTTGCATGACGTTGTGCAGTCGTGGGTCAGCAGAGTAAAGAGGAGGGGGCTCAGCACACATCCTTGGGGGGCCCCTGTGTTCAGTGTGATGGTGCTGGATGTGCTATTGCCGACCCATACTGCCTGAGGTCTCCCAGTCAGGAAGTCCAACAGCCAGTTGCACAGCGAAGTGTTGAGCCCCAGCTGGACCAATTTGTGAATGAGCTGTTGAGGGATGATTGTGTTGAATGTTGAACTGAAGTCTATGAACAGCATTCTGATATATAAGTCTTTTTTGTCCAGATGTGTGAGTGCTGAGTAGAGGGCCGTGGCAATGGTGTCATCGGTCGAGCGGTTGGACCGATATGCAAACTGGAAGGGGTCCAGGGAGGGGGGGAGGACAGACTTGATGTAGTGCATGACTAACCGTTCAAAGCACTTCATGAGAATAGGGGTAAGTGCAACTGGACGGTAGTCATTGAAGCAGGATGGAGACGACTTCTTCGGGACTGGAATGATGGTGGTAGCTTTGAAGCATGTGGGGACAACAGCCTGACTTAGCGAGATGTTGAAAATGTCTGTGAAGACATCAGTGAGTTCCACTGCACAGTCTCTCAGTACACGCCCAGGAATGTTGTCAGGACCCGGGGCTTTGCGTGCATTGATCCTGCTGAGGGATCTCCTCATGCTGTCATCACCTGGTCGCCAGGAGGAGGTGAAGTCTTCTGTGCAGTGGTGCTGTTTTGTGCCTTAACGCAAGCGAAGAAGGCATTCAGCTCGTTCAGCAGGGGGATGGTGCTGTCACAGGTCTGTGGTGGGGGCTTGTAGTCCGTAATGGTCTGAATCCCCTGCCACAGGCTCCGAGTGTCTCTGCTGTCACTGAAACGATGGGCTATCCTCCTGGAGTACTGTCTCTTAGCCTCTCTGATGCCGCGGGATAGGTTGGCCCTAGCTGTCCTCAGGCCCACCTCATCTCCAGCTCTAAAGGCAGCGTTCCGAGCCTTCAGGAGTCTGTAGACCTCCCCTGTCAGCCACGGCTTCTGGTTGGCCCGGACAGTGATGGTCTTTGTGACTGTTACATCATCAATGCACTTGGTGATGTAGGCAGTGACAGTCTCTGAGTACTCTTGGAGGTCTGTGGTGTTGTTGTATGTGGCAGCCTGCTTAAACATATTCCAGTCAGTGGTGTTAAAACAGTCTTGAAGTGCCTCTGACGACCCTTCTGGCCACACTTGTATCTGTTTGTGAACTGGTTTGGTGACTTTAACGATCGGTCTGTGTGCAGGCATTAGCATGACAGTGATGTGGTCTGAGGTGCCAAGATGGGGGAGGGGTAGGGCCTTGTAAGCTCCTCTCTGGGTGGTGTAAACAAAGTCCAGAGTGTTGTTTCCGCGTGTTGGAAAGTCTATGTGTTGGTGTATTTTTGGGAACACACTCTTAAGGTCTGCATGATTGAAATCTCCAGCCAAGATGAGAAAAGCATCTGGGTGGGCTGTCTGCTGCTCACTGATGTGCTGGTACAGTTCATTCAGTGCCTCACTCCTGTTGTTGGAGCTGGGAGGGATGTATACAGCAACGAGCAGTATGGCTGTATATTCCCTCGGTAGATAGAATGGCCGGCACTTAATAATCATAAACTCCACCAGGGGTGAGCAGAGTTTGCAGACCACAACAGCATCGCGGCACCACGCGTCATTGATGTAAACACAAAGCCCGCCGCCGCGGGTCTTACCTCCCTCGACGAGAACTCTGTCTGCTCGATAGCATGTTAGCTGGTCGAGCTGAATGGCGCAGTCCGGAACGCTGTTGTTGAGCCATGTTTCCGTGAACACAAAAACACAACAGTCTCTTACAGTCCTCTGAGTTGAGCGTAGTAGTCGGATGTAGTCCAGTTTATTGTCCAAAGAGCGTACGTTGGCCAGTACGATGGTGGGGATAGCTGGCTTGTGTGGGTTAGCCGCTAGCCTAGCCCGGATACCTCCGCGCTTACCCCTCTTCTGCTTCCTCTCGCGCCGCTTGTGGCGCCTCCGCTGTGGGCGAGATGCAGTAGTGGGGGTCGGTGATGTTGTAGGCCTCCGGAGCAGACCGAGGTCCCGCAGCTCTTCGGCGTGCGCGAAGTTTAACTCTAAAAATGTGGTTCTGCCGACGTCGAGCAGAAACTCACGACTGTATGCGCGCTTTAAAACAGATAGACGCGACGAAGACGTACAAAAACACTGCGACTCACAAGATAAGAAACACGAAAACACCGTTCTGTCGGGAGAGAGAGAAGCCGCAGCGTGTGCACGCGCCGCCATCTTGTATACATCTTGTATCAATCACGACTGAGTGTTTGTAATAACTTCTGACTGAGATTCAATGCAGAAATATATATAGTTAGTAACATTTTAGAAGAATTTTATGAGAAAGAAAGAAATGTAACTAATTACTGTTGCCAGAAAGTAATAAGTAAAGTAATAATATTACTCTTGAAAGGAGTAATTAGTAATGAGCAATAGATTCCATTTTTTTGAGTAACTGAGACTCAGAGTTGGTTTTCCTCTGGAATCACGTAATTACATGCGATTAGAGGAGGACGCACTGCTTTTAGCACATGCTGCTATTCCTGAATCTCAATCTGACAGTAAACACACAGTCTATGGAGGATTTCTCCTGACAAAAGGATGATTTTCTCCAGTCAGATGTGTAGAAGGAACAGCTCTGAAATCTCACACTGATGCTGATTTATAGCTAGAAACACAAACAGAAGTCAGTCTTCTTCAGAAACAGCTTTAACAGATGAACACAGACTAGTATCATTGTTATACTTTCATAGCTTTTCATAATATTTTTATTTTTTTTTGACTGGTTTAGTTATTTTAGTTCATCAAGTTAAACTGAATTAAACTGAGAAATGTTGCATGGCAACTAGCTGAAATCAAAAGTTTTAATATTTTATTTCATTTAATAATAATTTTTAATTTTAGTAGTTTTAGTGTCTATGTAATTTTTGTATTATTAATATACTTTTATAGTTTTTGCTAATACTTTGAATTCAATTTTTATTTTTGTAATTTTTAGTAGTTTTGTTTTTATATGTGTCTATATATGTTTAATTAATTTTTATGTCAGTTTTAGTTATTTTAGTAAGTTGCAGCTGGCTGCAATCAAAAGGTTTTATATTTTATTTTATTAATTAATTTTGTTATTATTTTTGTTTTAATTTTAGTAGTGTTAGTGTCCATGTTATTTTAGTATTATTAATATACTTTGACAGTTTTTGCTAATGTTTTGAATTCAATTTTTATTTTATATTTTTTGCTTATTTTAATTTTAGTAAAAGTTTTAGTAATTTTATGTTTTCATCATTTTTAGTAGTTTTCTTTTTATATATGTCTATATATGTTTAATTTATTTATATGTCAGTTTAAGTTTTAGTTCTTTTAGTACATCTGGTTAAACTACAGCAAACTGAGAAATGCTGCCTTGAAATAAGTTTTAAGACAAGTTAAATTTTTTATATTTTATTTTATTTCAGTTAACATTTGTTTTATTCTAAAGTATTTTTTTAATTAATTAATTATTATTATTTAAAAAAAATAGTTTACTATAATATCTCGTTGGTGAAAAACAACAAATATTGACAGATATTTACATTTAATGTTCTACTTCAACTTTCACTCAAGTATAATTTGTTAAAATGTCTATTAAATTAGAGAAATGCAAAATTTAAGCATTTTCTCTTGTGTTCTGAGACGTTTGAAATCAAATGTTTTTAATATTTTATTTTATTTACTAAAGGAATTTTTTTATGGTTTTAATTTAAGTTTCAGTTTCAGTATAATTTAACTAGTATTGCTAGTCCAAACTGGCCAACCAGTTTGAATTAGTTGGTTAACCATATGAACCAACTAATGACCAAATGAGATCTTCTAGAAACCATGTGAAACCTGAAATATTCCAGATATTTCTATGGATATGTGATATTTCATTGAAATATTAAACACAAATAAACAAAATATTCCTTTAAACTGGATTTTAGCTAGATTTAATGAGGTTGCATTAACTAGTCTTACTAGTTAGTGATCACTGGCTCTCAGTCCGTTCCTGAAGAAGCACTCGTACTCACCGGTACACACGAGTATCATGCTGCTCCGCTGAAGGGAATCCCAGCATGCCACACACCACACGACTGCTGCTCAGATCCCAGCCCAGACTGCACACCTGCCTCCATTTCCCAGCATGCATCACCTCCAGCACGCCCTCCGTTACCATAGCGACGCTCCCAGCGGCGGTCAGAACGGGTTTGAGACGCACCTCATCCAGCTGAACCGACCCAGACGACTGAGACACAGACAAACATCTGAATATCAGCTGGACAAAATGATTAGAGCACTAGTGTTTTCAGCAGCTAAGAATGGTTTAATTTCTGCGGTGAGGGCTTCACATCTGCCTGTAACTGAGCTCACAGAAAGAGCCAATCAGAATCCTCCAGAGAGCTGTCAATCATCAGGCGACTCTAAACGACTGCAGTTTACAGCATGTTTATGCTGCTAGTCTTTAATTACATGACACTGTTGAACCGCTGGAGAAAACTGATCACGCCACATTAACATGGACTGACTGGAGTTATATATGGAGTACCGGTTCAGCCAGTTTAGTTGGTCAAACAATTAAACCACCTAAACATACTAATGACCAAGCTGGATAGAAACCATGTAAAACCTGGAATATTGCATTGAAAACAGTTGTGCTGCTCAATGTTTTTGTGGAAACTGTGATACATTTTATTTTTCAGCATTCACAGATGAATAGAAAGTTTAAAAGAAAAGCATTTATTTGAAATAGAAATCTTTCATAACATTATAAATGTCTTTACTGTCACTTTTTATCAATTTAATGCATCCTTGATAAATAAAAGTATTGATTTCTTTATAGTTACCCCAAACTTTTGAATGGCAGCACAACTGTTTTCAACATTGCTAATAATCAGAAATGTTTGTTGAGCAGCAAATCAGCATATTAGAATGATTTCTGAAGATCATGTGACACTGAAGACTGGAGTAATGATGCTGAAAATACAGCTGCAGATCACAGAAATAAATTACAGTTTAACAGATATTCGCAAAGAATATTTTTAATAACTAGTTTTACTAAGAATTTTTACTAGCTATTTTTAGAAAATATTTTTACTTAAGTCTGAAATATAAACACAGAATTCCAACTTTTTTCTCAGAATTTCACATTTATATCTAACAGTTGCAAGTTATTAATGCCAACTTATTAATTGTGAGATGTAAATTCAGATTTCCATTTTTTCTTAGAATTTAAAGTTTATAACAATTTTGAGTTATTAATTGCAATTTATTATTTACTTATTAATTATTAATTGCATATTATTTATTGCGAAATGTAAACTTAGAATTCCACATTTTTTCTTAGAATTTCAACTTTACATCTAACAAATACGAGTTATTATTCACAAGTTATTAATTGGCGAGATGTAAACTCAGAATCCCAACTTTTTTCTCAGAATTGAGTTTATATCTAACAATTGTGAGTTATTTGTAAAATGTAAATCAGCTTTCTTTCTTTTTTTCAACTTTCTTCTCCCTTTTCAAATCTCCTATCACATCGAAAATTCATTTATTTTCAAAAGTTGAAAATAAAGTATCGAGTAGGGTTAGGGTTAGGTGTAGGGAGGGCTTTATTGTCCCAAAAAGGTGGCATCCATTTAATCATTTCAATTAAAATTATAATTTACCCTCAACACTTTATTATTGAATTCTGTTTTATAATGTAGTACAATACTGAGGTGCAGATAACTGCCACTATTTGCAATAAGTAGTATATATAGCAGAAAATCCTGCTATTTTAACATAGTGTAAATACAGTCTATATACATATATATATATATATATATATATATATATATTTGCACTTAGTTTAAATAGCATATCGTTAAAAAAATACTGCTATTTGCACATAGTGTAAATAACATTTATTGCTAAAAAATATGCTATTTTCACGAACTGTAAATAGAATCCATCACTACTTGCACTTAGTGTAAATAGCATCTATTTCTAAGAAAAAAGGCGTTTTGCAGTTAGTGTAAATAGCATCTATTTTGATCACATAAATGCATCGTTGCGGTGCATCAGAGACTCTGACCTGCTCATCCATGTCAGTGAAGTCCAGATCCATCCTGTTGCTGTGCTGCGCACTGGGCTCAGGGCTGTAGACCGGCTCAGGCGCAGGTGCTGGTCTGTCAGGGTTTCGGCTGGTCTGAGTGGGCGTCACCTCCGGTGTTCTCCTGTAGGAGGCTCTGCTGCGCAGGAAGTCTGGAATCTGGTGTCCCTGCGGCGGGCCTGTGACGGCGCTCTCCAGGCCGTTCCTGCGCAGCTGGATGCGATGGGCGTTGAGCTGCGGAGACGAAGGGCCCCGGCTGCGGTGGAGGGCGATCTCGTGGCCCCGCTGAGGAGCGCTGGAGAGCAGGCTGGAGATCTGAGGTGAAGGAGGCTCTTGGTAGTGGGGAACCTGGCCCTGGTTGGGTTGATCTGGACTGCAGATGACTCCCAGATCTTCAGCGTGAGTGCAGTCGCTCACACCCCAGCCGTTCGAGCGGCAGTCCGACAGAGAGCTCTCTGTTCCCGAACACGAGACGTCATCCAGCCAGATCGGACCTGAACACACCAGAGTCATTAAACTCAAGCACTGAGAGAAGACTGTGATGGAGCAACATGAGCGACTATTTTTATTTGATTTTTTTTTCTCAGAAGTGTGAGTTATTATCTCACAATTGCAAATTATCAATTGTAAGACGTAAATTTTGAATTGCAAGTTTTTTTTCTCGCAATTCTGACTTTTTCCTTCAGAATTCTGATTTAAATTTTGCAGATAACTCACAATTGTTATGTGTAAACAAAATTCTGAGAAAAAAGTTCTAAGTCTGATTTTACATCTTGCGATTAGTAGTTGGAATTCTGTGATTACATCTCGCAATAAATAACTCGCAATTATTAGATATAAGCTTCAAATTCTGAGAAAAAAAGTTGGAACTCTTAATTTACATTTCGCAATAAATAACTCGCAATTATTAGATATAAACTCGAAATTCTGAGAAAAAAAGTTGGAACTCTTAATTTACATCTCGCAATAAATAACTCCCAATTATTAGATATAAACTTCAAATTCTGTGAAAAAAGTTGGAACTCAATTTACATCTCGCAATAAATAACTCGCAATTATTAGATATAAACTTCAAATTCTAAGAAAAAAGCTGGAACTCTTAATTTACATCTCGCAATAAATAACTCGCAATTATTAGATATAAACTCGAAATTCTGAGAAAAAAAGTTGGAACTCTTAATATACATCTCGCAATAAATAACTCGCAATTATAAGATATAAACTTCAAATTCTAAGAAAAAAGTTGGAACTCAATTTACATCTCGCAATAAATAGCTCGCAATTATTAGATATAAACTCGAAATTCTGAGAAAAAAGTTGGGATTCTGAGTTTTCATCTCGCCAATTAATAACTTGCAACTAATAACTCACTAATTGTGATATATAAATTTGCAAATGTGAGGAAAAAGAGTAAACTATGCAATAAAAAGTCGCAACTAACATCAAGGCCGGGAACATGTCGTAATTTATGTTTCTCTGTTTTTTTCCCGTCATCATCCTCACTGAACACTGAGCAGAGATTCTTACCGCGGCCCTCGCCGAACTTTGCGCTGTGAGCCCAGGTGAGTCCGCGAGAGAAGCCCAGTTCGCGACACACCACGTTAGCCAGATTGATGTTGACCTCGTCATCACAAACGGTTCCCCACTCGTCGTTATACAGCACCTCCAGACGGCCCTCCATCTTATTCCTGCCTCCCACCAGACGCACCTGGAATCCTGGGATCCCGCTCACAAACGGAGCACAGGTGAAGATCATCATCATCATCAACACCTTCATCATCTCCTCCGCCTGCGGTCAGAAACATGCATTACACATCAACCTTCTCAAATCAAATGCTGACTCCTGCCAGCAGTAATTAACCCAAAACACAGAGCAGAGAAGACAACCAGAAGTTAAAATTAACCAGAGTTCAACCAGGAGCCCGTTTGATCTGAAAGCACTGCATGTACAGTCAAACCAAAATTTATTCAGACACCTTCAACATTTCCCTCATTATCACAGTTTATTGGCTATAGTTTAGAAAATGGCAATTAAATATGACAAGAACTCAGAGTTAAACTGTGTCAGAACAAACTGATCTTGATGATAGATAACTTTGATAGAAAGGTATGGAACAAAACATGCTCAGGTCAAAGTGGCAAATCACATTTTTGGTCCCAAATTTTACTGCTAGTTCACTGTATATTTTTGGGTATAATATGTCAGTTTACTTTATTTTGCTCTCCTCACTTATATAAATGAACTATAGTGTCCTGCACCCACTAGTAAAAAAATATCAAAAATGATATCTGGTGTCTGAATCATTTATGGTTTGACTGTGTGTGTGTTTCAGCGGTCTGAGGCGTCATCATCACATTCACAGCTGCTTGTGTGTTGTGTGTTGTGTGATATATCACAACCACAGGCGTACAAACCACACACACATTCCACTGAAACACTCAGAACTCACTGAGGACTTTATGGGAAGGTTCAGCCAAAAATCAATGTATGAGAAGATATTTTGAGAAATGTCTAGTTTTTTGTCCTTATAATGAAAGTCAGTGGGGGTCAATGTGATTTGGTTCTCAGTATTCTTCAAAATATTTTCATTTGTGTTCAACTCAGTTCTGAGTTTACATCTAACCAAGTCATAACTTGCAATTGTTAGATTTAAACACAAAATTCTGAAGAAAAATGTCAAAATTCTGACACATCTTGCAAACTCACAATTGTTAGATAGAAACTTGAAATTTGGAGAAAACCTGGAATTCTGAGTTAATATCTCATATAAATGTTACACTCTTAAAGTCACAGTGGACAGAGAATTCTTCATAGTAAAGTTGAGCCAAAAATCAACAATCTGTTATGATTTAGAAGATATTTTGAGAAACATCTTTTTTTTGTTCTTATAATGAAAGTCATCAATGTTCTTCAAAATATCTTTATTTGTGTTCAACTCAATTCTGAGTTTACATAACTCACAATTGTTAGATTTAAACTCAAAATTCAGAGGAAAAGAGCCCAAATTCTGAGTTTATATCTTGCAATAATAAAGGTAAGGCTCTAAAAGTCACGGTGGATTGAGACTATATGGCAAATTTCACCCAAAACCCAACATTCTGTTATGATTTAGAAGATATTTTAAGAAATGTCCATGTTTTCTTGTCCATACAATGAAAGTCAAAGGGGTTCAGTGTTGTTTGGTTTCTAATATTCTTCAAATATTTTAATTTTGCTTCAAAAGAAAAAAAAAAAAACTCTTACAGGTTTGACATGATAGAGTAAATGATGACAGAATGATCATTTTTTGGTGAACTACCCCTTTAAATTCAAAGAGAATGAGATTCTGATGCACAAACACACTATTATTAATCATGCAATTAAACCTAATAACAACTGAGAGAAGCTAACCAGAGAGAAAAGCACAGAATCAAATAGAGAGCTTCATGAAATGCTCTGATCAGTAAGTGCAGATGAATGGGATGATTAGAGGAATAGAGCTGTAACTCACCTGTGTGATCAGACCAGAGCAGCTGAAAGACTGAGAGAGAGAGTTAAACAGATACTCACTCGCTCTCTCTCTCTCTCTCACACACACTTTCCCTTTTTTTTCTTCTGGTTTATGTAAAGTGATTTTTTTTTTCAGTGAGATGTTTTATAAAGAGCAGTCTTAAAGAGACACTCACACTGAATCTTACCTCAACATGCAGCAGTTTCAGAATTTATTTGTACAGATTTTCCACTTGATGGATGAACATTGAAGGAGAGATTTGAGGGCTCTTTTTACACCAGACATAAAGAAACACCTAGAAACAATGGAAGCTTGTTTCTGTCACAAAATAAAAAACTAAAAAAGGTATGCGTAAAAAAGTCAGAATTGCAAGATATAAACTTGCAATTGTGAGAAAAAAAGTCAGGATTGTGATATAAAAACTCAGTTATCTCAGAATTCTGTGAAAAGTCATAATTGCAAGATAAATCGCAACTGTGAAAAAAATTGTCTGAATTAAAAACTCACAATTATTTCTTTACTTTTTATTCTGTGGCAACAGAATAAAACAACTGCGAGAAACTGCAAGAAAAAATGGGTAATTGTAAGTAAAAGCTCACAATGATCTTGTTTGTTTTAAATTCCATAGGGGGAAAAATAATTGCGAGGTGTAAACTCAGAATTTAAAAAAAAATATTCTGAATTATGAGATACAAACTGTCAGGAAAAGGTCAGAGTTCTGTGTTTATATCTTGTAATTCTTTTGTCCCAAAAAAGTCCAGGTTGTGAGATAAGAAGTTGCAATTACCTTTTTTATTTTTCTGTTCCATGGCGGAAACATTGTAACATTCTAAAAACACTTTGGCAACCGCATAGCAACAAAATAACAACTATGCAAAACACTGTAGCAACTGCATAGCGACGCCTTGGAAACCGTCCAGCAGTTTAACACTGGAAAGTGTCACTCATGTTTTCCTCATTAAATGTAAAAATGTCTTCATGACAGCACTGATTGTTCATTTCTGCATCATGTTTGTCAGTCAGCTCTGAATCTCAGTGTGTTTGTGCTATAATTGAACACTGGGATCTCTGGCGGGCGTCCATACCCAAAATAAGTGTGTGTGACAGGAATAAACACACACTCTCTCCAGCAGATCCTCACCATCATCACGTCCTTCTCTGAGAGCTGATGATGAAGAGGAATCAGGGCGGACTGACATCACACTTCAGACTCAGTGAGTCATTTATGAGAGACTCCACAGATGATTAAACGACAGACGAGGGTCTTAAAAGTGATGCAGACTATTAATGGAGCCACAGATGCAATAAGCAGCCTTTCTTCTTTAAGTTATTTGTGTAGGCAGTGTTTAAAATGAATTATTGTTCCATTACACGTCTTCATTTCTAACTGGTTAGTTGTGGCCCTCTGCTGGAGAGCGCAGGATCTGCAAAGATGGCAATATCTGAAATCCTTGTCCTTGTGGGGACATTTTTTAGGTCCACATGAGGAAACAAACTTATAAATCATACAGAATGAAGTTTTTTGAGAATCTAAAAATGCAGAAAGTTTTCTGTAAGGGGTAGGATCAGGTGTAGGGTGATAAAAAAAACTGGGTTTGTACAGAATAAAAACCATTATGCCTATGGAGAGTCCCTATAAAACATGAAAACATGTGTGTGTGTGTGTGTGTGTGTGTGTAATGTGGAGTCTTCACCGCAGTGTGAACGAGGCTCTTTGAAGCTGATTTTATGACTGTAAACGCCACACACAGCGAGAATGAAGACATTAGCAGAACCGAATGATTTAAGACGAGTTGAGTTTAGTGCAACTAAACCAGTTACACTCACTGAGCAGCATAATGAAATAAATACAAATAAAAACTGCTGTTTTTGTCTCTTCTAACTGAGGAAGATTCATTCACTTATTTGCCAATGAACCACACAGAGGCATTTTGATCAGATTTATTAATGTTCATCTGATCTCATTTTGTAAGTGACTTTTCATTTCTTTCTTTCTTCCTCTCTTTTCATTGTTTTAATAACTGTACTGCCTTAAAGTCCCGATCTGAATCAAAAGATTCGCGATCCGAAGTCCTCACCTGAATGAAATGATTCATGATCCGAGCTCCAACGTTTTGATCTGAAACAAAAGATTCATGAATGATTCGCAAACCATCATATCGGGATTTCGTAGTGTGGATCACGAATCATTTAATTAGCGAAATGATTTGCGAACCTGCTCTTAAGTCCCAATCTGAATCAAATGATTTGCGATACGCGATTCCATTGGAGCACTTCGAAACTGTGAATCATTTTGTGACACAATGGTTTAACTGATTCAGAGTTTCGCAAATCTAGGGACAATTTAACATTGCTGGACATTGGTAGAGCCATAATGACCCTTCTAAATTCTATGTCCTTGCTTCAATCAGTAGTTTCCAGCTAAAACTCCATAATCCATAATAACGCTTCCTCCAGTGAAAAGTGTTCTGGTCTGAATCAGGAGAGCTCTAAACAAATATGTGAGAGACAACAGGAGATGCACTTTTTCACTGAAGGAAGAGTTATTATGGATTATAGACTCGTATTTTAGTTAAAAACATCTTAATGCTGGATTAGTTTCAGCTTTTGTCTTCTCCAGATGTTAACTGATGGACTGGAGTGCTGTGGATTATTGTGATGTTTTTATCAGCTGTTTGGACTCTCATTCTGACGGCACCCATTCACTGCAGAGCATCCATTGCTGAGACACATTTCTCCAAACCTGATGAAGAAACAAGCTCATCCTAATCTGGGATGGCCTGAGAGTGAACACATTTTAATTTTTGAGTGAACTATTCCTTTAAAGAACACCAAGACACACTAGTTTAATAGGCTTAAGTTTAGTCTCGTTTGTTTTAGTACAATATTGCCACTGAATCACAAACATCTGAACTGAAATTGTTTGTAAAAATGAACAGTGGTGCTCTTAACTGAAAGTATGTAGATTACAGGATATTAAAAGAATCAGACCAATAAACAGAAACTGCATTAGAGACAATTAATCCAAAGTAATTTTTGATGAAATGAAACCAATTACTCAGAAATATACACAACTCAAGACAAACCCTGATCTCTAGTCACTCAATTCTGGTTCAGATCTGCTGGACTATCAGAACTTCAGTGTTCATGACTAGGGCTGGGTATCGCTTGAATTTGATCAATTACAATTCTGATTCTGCTGACTGATTCCCAGTTTCAGTTCCAATGTGGTTAAAAAAAATGAAGTCAAACATTTAGATATCAAATACATTTATTTTGTCTCTTTTTGCAAAACATTTAACTGCTGCTGAATACCATGAACAAAAATCAGCCGGCTACATAAAAACTGGACTCCATTAAGAGCTGTTTGTGTGCAAAATACAGCTGCACCATTCTGGATAAACTGAGACTTTTTTAATGGAGGCTGCAGTTCTCTCACAATTCTGAAGAAAAAATATTAGACAACTAAACAAAATCTCATGGAATTAATGAATGGATGATTCATTCAGTGACTCACTCAAGATTGACTTGTTTCATTACTGGATGAATCAGTGTTTTTGAATGAATCTCTTGAATGAATGATTCAGTGACTCACTCAAGATTGACTTGTTTCATTACTGGATGAATCAGTGTTTTTGAATGAATCTCTTGAATGAATGACTCAAAGACAAATACATTTTTAACAGCCTCTTTTCGCCAGCTAAAAAAAAAAAGGTGCACACAAGAATTGATTGGTGGAATTGAAATTGAAATTTTACAACAAGTATCCGATTCCTGACCTTAAGTATCCGATTCTGGAATTGGAATTGATTTTCAATTCCCAACCCTATTCATAATATCACGTTTCACACTTGATGCTGGTTTTTGGTGGTTGCTTTCAACAGGTCTGCCGGGTTAATACCGTAAATCTGATCACACACATCTCTCCGAATCTGAGGAATCAATCACAATCAATAACTGTACATTCGCGTGAGAACAGCTGAGCTGTTTGGCTCCTGAATCCTGAATGCAGCGTAAAGCTCCTGATCCTCAGGAAAATCTGCATCAAACACGTACAAGAGTTTATACTGTGGACTCAGCGTATAGAAGCAAACAGAACCAGCGTCCCGATCCACAAACACGCCGAGTAGTCTGATGGACTTGGACTGAATTAATACAGTTTTATTGTTGTGATGAACAGATAAATTATCTGACAAACATAAACTCCATGACATCTTATTGAGGCCCAGACATACAGCATCACTCGCTCCCTTCCTCTGTATTCCCTTACAGGCCACGCCCACATGCATGTCTGAGCCAATCACATCCACGATAAAGAAGCGGCGTCCAATCAGAGGCTGGCGGCTCAGGACCTGGTTGCACGTGTC
Organism: Tor tambroides; assembly: GCA_021397915.2. NCBI lineage: Eukaryota > Metazoa > Chordata > Actinopteri > Cypriniformes > Cyprinidae > Tor > Tor tambroides. The sequence continues at coordinate 20,385 of JAFVLL020034386.1, forward strand.
GAATCTCTTGTCATTAGCAGGAAGATGCTGTTTCTTTCTCTGACGAGTGACTTTAGTGTTGTTCTCGCTCAGATAGAGGCATTCATTAACCGTCTGAGGGTCAAAGGTCAGCGCTACGAAATCTAAAACAGAGATTTAGCAGAAAACTTCAGCTTAAATGTTCAATTCACATTTATTTGTAGAGCACTTATGGCACACCACAAAGTGAATTTAACTATTTGTGCAGGTAGAGTAATGCAAAGTCAATGCAAAGATGCAAATAAATGCAAATTAATGCTGGGTGACACGATTGCCACGAACGCGTGATATTCGCCTAAATTGTGTGTTTTCCGCGTGTAAGGAGTGAATTTATTTCCTTCTAAAATTATTTCTTAGGCCAAAACTCAGGAACTCTTGCAAAGACAGATGCCATGCAATAAAACCATAAAACAAATCTGGAGAAGAGATCTCCAAAGACAACAAACTGCACCGATCTCCTTGCTCATTTACGACCCCCTTCTCCCCCCTGCCATCTCTGCCTCTCTAAGAGGTTACACTCAAAGCTCATTAAGAATATCCACATGCCACAAGTGTTATATCTTGTGAATGTTTTTCCCTTTCATGTTTGGTATCATTTTAAAGGTCTCTCTGTGCGTTATTGGCTTGCTCTCAATTTCACAGTAGTCATTTAAATTATGAGAAAGATTGAAAACTTTTGTAGAATTGTGTTCTGCTGAGGGAGGGTGTGTCTCCCTTTAGGGTCTCTTGAGTGTTTATCCATCTTCATCCAGATGGAGCCCTGGAGCATAAACCAAAAATACAAAGGTCTTTATGTTTTACAACTTCAGAGTCTGAGAAGCTGTGTTATCTGGGTATATAAGGGAGGTGACAAAACACTACATTGCGATTCTGTAGCCAGATCAGCTCGTAGTGTGGTGTGTGCTCTTACACTCCGTACTATGTATTTTCTAAAGGTCAGGTATACATCTTACTCTTAGATTCATCTTTGAGAATTTGATGGTATGTATTTGTTTGAACTGGAACTGAATTTAATTCTGAATTGGCTTCTAATTGTTTCATTATGTAGTTGGCACAATACAATTCTACCTGAATAATAATAAATTGTTATATTTGATTTATTCTGATCTCTTCTGAAATCATTTTTCCAGTAGATTATTGTGTAGGGGCATTTCCACAGATCTGAGTTCAGGACAGATCACGCCAAAGCACCCATGGATGAGCCATGGGGACCGCCATGAGGGCACAGGACACTCTGACTGTCACTGGCTTAACTGCAGTTAGCTCTCGTGGTTATAGGAAAATACACTTTTGTTATGGGTATGCAGTATAGCTTCATAAGAGTATTATAACCACTCTGCACCCTCTGAGTAAGTTCAGAACTGACTAGTCTGTGCCGTGCGTTTACAGTTGGCCGAGTGAATTGCTAAGCGATGCCTAGTCCCTAATGAACGAATAATTGAAAGTATGGGATTTCCAGAATAATCAAATATCTAAATTAATGTACAATCGATATTTGTGATCAGTTTTTAATTAAGAATATTGCCTAAATTTAATGATCACTTGAAATTGGAGTCAGATTAAGCACGGAGCTAAACTAAATTGAAACTAAATCCAGATAAATTCGGATAGCGCAAATAAAAGACCGAGCACGCATTAAACCTTCGACCAGGCCGCTGATTCCGTTGTTTGGGCCAGCGGGTGGAGTCTTACACGCGCAAGTTGAAAAATTCGAGCGAAAAATTTGCATGACGCATGACAAATTTTGGATGGAATATGGCAGGATTTTATGAGCTTATGTTAGTTTAGAGAAAGAAATGAAATATTTGCACTTCTATAAGTCGGTCACACTTTTAAAATGAAATGGAAAAGGGGTTTTACAAACTCCAAATACACATTCATGTACATTTTAACATACAATCTTGATGTTGATTTAAAAGCATCCACATGCATGTATAAACTCACATTTATCCAGGCCTGGTTGGTGACTGCATTCTCCTCCAGTGTAAATACTAGTTAGAGAAAAGCAGAATCACACCATTATACAACATGAATGGATTGTCCCATTACAAAATGTACAACACATTTAATTAACAATTTGTAAATACTGCATATTTATCAAAATTTTTCTGAACAAATCTTCTAAGTGAATGGTCCAGTTCTGTTGAGTTTCCTGCACTGATCTGTGTTAACCATTCACTGAAGTCTCATTCTAATAGTAGAGATATGACTGCTGTGGTAGATTGAACTAAAACCTACCTATTAAACCTACTGACCAATAATGCTAGATGCTGTTTATGAATGCTAACCACCTACTGGTGTAGCTGGGAAGAAGCAAAGTCCTCAGTACTAGTCTCACGGGACGCATATATCTGCTTTTCATAAACTGAAACAACAGCAGAGACAAGCTACAGTACCTCAGTGAAGGCAGCTCATGCTGTAGATTCTCCTCTCTAATGTTTTCAAAATCATTATAGCGCAGGTCCAGCTCTCTCAGATATGAATGGTCCTTTAAAGATGAATCCAGCTGACGAACTACACCTTTAATCTGACAGCCCGAAAGCCTGTAATGCAAAAACACATCAGCATATTCCAGCAAATTCCCCTCTTTATCTGTGTTTGGACTCTGATGTTTGAGGTTAGTTTGACTTACTTCAGAACTTCAAGATGACAGTTATGGCTATTCAGTCCAGCTAAGAGTATTTCTACTCCTGGATCCTGTAGAGGATTGTCGCTGAGATCCAGGACTTTAAGTTTCATATTTTCTCCAGAAAACACTTTCCAGATCTGCTCCATGTCCTGACTCTTGAAGTTATTGTGGCTCAGGTTCAGTATCTCAATCTGGCAGTTGAGATCACAGAGTGCTTTGGAAAGCTGCTTCAGTGCAGACAGTCCCAGACTATTGTGGCTCAGATCAAGATGAGTCAGGTGAGAGTTTAGTGAGGTCAGGAAAGGCACCAGGATATCACAGTGTTTCTCTGTAAAGCCGCTTCCTTTGAGCCTGTCAGTATTGCATTTAACTATTGAAATTTTGCATTTAAACGTACAATTTAGCATTAAAACTGACACATTAAAATTGATACAATTTTGCTTTTAAACTGTTACAATTTTTTAGCAAAACTGTTACAATCTCTCATTTAAAACCTAAAATTTTGCTTTAAACTTAAAATTTTGAAACCATTAAAATTGTTACAATCTTGCATTTAAACTTAAAATTTTCATTTCAAAATATTAAATTTTTTACATTAAAACGGTAACAAATTTGCATTTACCTTGCAATTTTGCATTAAAACTGTCACAATTTTTCATTAAAACTATTGCAATTTTGCATTTAAACTGACAATTTTACATTGTCACAATTTTGCTTTTAAACTGTTAAATTTTTTTTATCAAACTGTTACAATCTCTCATTTAAAACTTAAAATTTTGCTTTAAATGTAAAATTTTGAAACCATTAAAATTGTTACAATCTTACATTTAAACTTACAATTTTAATTTCAAACTATTGAAATGTTGCATTAAAATGGTAACAAATTTGCATTTACCTTGCAATTTTGCATTAAAACTATTGCAATTTTGCATTTAAACTGACAATTTTACATTGTCATAATTTTGCTTTTAAACTGTTACAATTTTTTTTTATTAAAATTGTTACAATCTAGCATTTAAAACTTTTTTTGCTTTAAACATATGATTTTGCATTAAAACTAGCTGTTTTGTGTTTCACTGTCAATTTTGCTTTTAAACTGTTAAAATCTTGCATTTAAAATTTTGCATTTAACTTGCAATTTTGCATTAAAAATGTCACAATTTTGCATTTCACTGTTGCAAATTTGCATTTAATCTGTTACAATTTTGCATTAATACTGTTACAATCTTGCATTTAAACTGTAATAATTTTGCTTTTAAAGTATTACAATTTTGAAACTATTAAAACTGTTACAATCTTGCAATTAAACCTAAAATTTTAATTTCAAACTATTAACATTTTTCATTAAAAATTTAACAATTCTTGCATTAAAACTATGTTTTATTCAAATTCAACTGGGAATATTTCATGAAATATTATGAAAATGTTTAACATCACAGTACTTACAGAGCCTTTGTGAAGCATGTGATGGCTGGGGAGAATCGCCGAAACCCGTCTAAGGTGATGTTGTATTTCCTGAGGTCAAACTCATCATGGTCTGTATCTGACATCACAAACCGGAAAGCCAGAAGCGTGCACTGGAACAGTGTGAGGGGCTCTTTGCACCCTGAGCGTTCAAGCTCATGCATTTCTTGCAAAAATGACCGGTTCTTGAGCTCCACCAGGCAACGAACAAGACCGATGCATCTCTCAGAAGACAGACCTTTCCTCCTCAAAGACTTAATGTACTTGGCCACATTTCTGTGATCATCTGCTAGAGAACTACTGTTCCAAATTGGATGCAGGAATCTTTTAAGTAACTGTCTGCTGGAATCACAAGAAATCCCAAAGACAAAACAGTTAAAAAGGTCCAAGTGTCCATTTTTGCTTTCCAAGGCCTCATCAATCAAATTTTTGATAAAGTCACACAAATTAGAGTTCTGTCTCTTTTTAGCTGTAATTAATTCCAGGGAGTCTTGATTTCCTGATTCTAGAAATTCTTGAAACGCAAACATGGCTGCAAAGAATTCCTGGACACTGAGATGGACAAAGCTGAAAAGTTTTGTCCTCTTATATCCAAATGTGCACTTTGAGACGCAGGTAATGACGCCAGGATACTGAGACGCTTCATCAACAGAGATATTATATTTCTTCAAGTCTTCTTCTCTGAAGATGACATTCTGTTCTTTCAGTTGCCTGTATGCCAGCTCTGCCAGTTTCATAATCACTTCTTTATGTGTCTGGAGAGCATCTTCTTGCGGCAGTTCTTCCACTTGATATTTCTTGTGGCTCAGCCCAGTCTGAATGAGCAAATAGTGGATGTACATTTCTGTCAGATTTGAGGGCATTTTTCTATCTTTATTTTGACTTTTAATGATGGTTTTCAGAACAACCGATGAAATCCAACAAAACAGAGGTATGTGGCACAATATCCACAGGCTCTTTTGAGACTTCAGGTGACAGATGACGTCTTTCCTTTGCTCTGGATCCTCAAACTGCCTGGTGAAGTACTCGTCCTTTTGCTCATCTGTGAATCCTCTGATCTGTGTGATGTACCCATGTATGAAGACCTCAGACGGAAGCTGTCCAGCTGCGACGGGTCGGCTGGTGATCCACATACGTGCAGACGGAAGAAGTTTTCCTCGCAGAAGGTTTACTAGAAGGACATCCACTGAGGCTTCTGTAGTCACATCCGACAAAAGGCCGTTCGTAAAGTTCAAATCCTTTTTATATTCATCCAGACCATCTAAGATAAACAGAACTTTCCTATTGCAGATCCATTTAGAGATCTCCCTCACCTCTGTAAACTCAGGATAAAAGACACAGATCAGGTCAAAAAGACTATGCTTTTCTTCCTCAACCAAGTTCAGCTCTCTGAACGGGAGCAGAAACACAAAGTCTAGATCTTGGTTTGATTCTCCACTTGCCCAGTCGAGGACAAACTTCTGCACGGTGAATGTTTTCCCAATTCCAGCAATTCCTTTAGTCAGAACGGTTTTTATGATTCTGTTATCATCTGTGGGCGGTCGAAGGATTTGATTGTAGTTGATGACCGTCTGCGCTGATGTGTTTAAGTCATGCGTCGTCTCGATCTGCCAGATCTCATGTTCTCTGTTGATGGGGTCCGACTCGTCATTGATGATGAACAGTTGTGTGTAGATCTTGTTCAGAGAGGACGACTTCGATGCGCTTCCCTCCAAAATCCACTTAGAGTCCTCCATCATTCTTGATTTCATCTCATTCTTTATGTTCTGAAGAACTTCTAGAAATCAGGACAAAGTTGGAAAGTCATTTTATAAACAGGAGTATTTTATTTATGAATGAACAGTGTTGGACAACAAGAGATCTTACCATTTTTGTTCACAGAGGTAGAGTGAGACACCTGTGGCTGAAAAAAACAAAACAAAACAAATGCACATACATAAACATAATATAATATACATAAACAGGGCTCCGGACTGCGACCATTTTTTCTGCCGGTACGACCAATTTTTGTGAGCGGTTGCACTGGTGCGACCACTGCGTTGTTCAACTCATAAGCGCTGCCATTTCTGTTGCGATTGAGAAGCATCAAACTAAACAAAAGCATAAAAAAATGATCTATTCATTTGAGCTGTGCAGCACAGACTGTTTATCATCTTAAACAGGAAAACAAACAACTTGTCCGTGCTCAGAACAGCTTTACTCGGGAACCAAAGTTGATTTCGTTAAACAGTTGAATGTTATTACATTATGGCACCGCAGACGGCAGCCTTAGTGTTTTGCTCTCCAGTTTTTGTACTGTTTTTGTTAGTTTCTCCTGTTTTTTGTTTGTCAAACATGATCAGTTTTACCAGGGGTGAACTGCTGAACATTCAGCAGCACACCACACAATCTTCTACTGGATTTCGTTTATTATGTTTACATTCATCCTCAAGCAAACGTGAGCCTGGCTTTACAGAAACTCGCTGATCAAATCACAGAGACAGAACAACAACACCCGGACTCTGTTTTAATCATTCTCGGGAACTTTAATAAAGCAAATCTCTCCCGTGAACTCCCAAAATACAGACAGCATGTTACATGTCCCACTAGAGTCAGTAATATATTGAATCAATGATACACCACAATAAAGAATGCATATCACTCCATCCCCAGAGCAGCTTTAGGACTCTCTGACCACTGCCTGGTTCATGTTATATCGACTTACAGGCAAAAACTTAAATCTGCTAAACCTGCAGCAAAGACTGTAAAGAGATGGACCAACGAAACAGAGCGGGCATTACAAGCCTGTTTCGACTGCACTGATTGGAATGTTTTTGAAGCTGCTGCCACCAATGATCTGGATGAGCTCACAGAGACTGTAACTTCATATATCAGTTTCTGTGAGGATATATGCATACCTACCAGGACTCATTTAACATTCAACAATGATAAGCCATGGTTCACAGCAAAACTCAGATGTCTTCGTCAGGCCAAAGAGGACGCCTACAGGAAGGGGGACAGAGTCTTGTACAATCAGGCCAGAAACACACTGAATAAGGAGATTAGAGTGGGTAAGAGGAACTACGCTAAAAAGCTAGAATACCAGTTTTCAGCCAATGACCCTGCATCAGTGTGGAAAGGTCTGAAAGACATCACCAACTACAAGACACCATCCCCCAGCACTGAGGCGAATCAACAACTTGCTGAAGACCTGAATGAGTTTTACTGTAGATTTGAAACTCCCAGTCGTTAGACCCCACACCCGCTCTGAACATCTCTCCACACAACCATTAACACCTCCAGCAACCCCCTCTCCCCCACTCCTACACTCAAGATCAGTGAAGACGATGTGCGTCAGGTCTTCAGAAAGAACAAGAGAAGAAAGGCACCTGGCCCAGTTGTTGTGACTCCAGCCTGTCTGAAAACCTGTGCTGACCAGCTGGCCCCCATCTTCACACAGATCTTCAACAGATCACTGGAGCTGTGCGAAGTCCCTTCCTGCTTCAAACACTCCACCATCATCCCCGTCCCAAAGAAACCCAAGATAACAGGACTTAATGACTACAGACCTGTGGCTCTAATGTCTGTGGTCATGAAGACGTTTGAGAGGTTGGTGTTGGCTTATTTGAAGGACATCACTGGACCCTTACTTGGACCCCCTGCAGTTTGCTTACCGAGCAAACAGGTCTGTGGATGATGCAGTCAACATGGGACTGCACTTCATCCTGCAACATCTGGACAAAACAGGGACTTATGCTAGGATCCTATTTGTGGACTTCAGCTCTGCTTTCAACACCATCATCCCATCACTCCTCCAGACCAAACTAACCCAGCTCTCTTTTCCCTGATCTATCTGTAAATGGATCACCAGCTTTCTGACAGATAGACAACAGCTAGTGAGAATTGGTAAATTTATATCCAAAACCCGCACCATCAGCAATGGTGTCCCTCAGGGCTATGTCCTCTCCCCGTTGCTCTTATCCCTCTACGCCAACGACTGCATCTCTAAACACCCCTCTGTCAAGCTCCTGAAGTTTGCAGATGACACCACACTCATCGGCCTCAGTCAGGACGGTGAAGAGTCTGTCTACAGACAGGAGGTTAAAGAGCTGGCTGTCTGGTGCAGGCTGTCTCTACACACTCAAAACAGTGGAGATGATAGTGGACTTCAGGAGAAACCCCCCAACACTCCCTCCACTCACCATCATAGACAGCACTGTGGCTGCAGTAGAGTCATTCAGATTCCTGGGCAGCACCATCTTTCAGGACCTGAAGTGGGACACTCACATCGACTCCACTGCTAAAAAATCCCAACAAAGGTTCTACTTCCTTTGCCAGCTGAGGAAACACAACCTGCCACAGGAGTTGCTCACATGCTAACCGAGTAAGCTACAGAAACAATAACTGTAAGGACCTTCCCAAATCAGAAACCGTGGGTGGACAGAACAATCCGTGCTGCGGTTAACAAACGCACTGCCGGTCTTTTGTCAGGGAACATGAGCGAGTACAAAGCATCGTGCTATGCTCTCCGACGTGCAGAAAGAGCACTTCAAGCCCATTCACAGGGAAGGTGAGTCTCATTTTCAGCTCAGTGACTCTCGACGCATGTGGCAGGACTGAGGACCATCTGTGCCTTGGAAACAAATCCTCCGCAGAGGTGAGAACAGATCCATTGCTGGCCGGCTGAGTTAAACACCTTCTACGGCGCTTTGGAGACGCAATGGCGGCAGCGCGGCTCTGCCGATCAGTAGCGTCAGGAACGCTTGAGCAGAGCAGCGATAATCATGTAATCACCATGTCAGAGGACGAGGTTCGGAGGGCCCTAAAGAGAGTGAACGTCAGGAAAGCAGCCGGACCTGACGGAATTACTGGCCGTGTTCTGAGGTCCTGTGCTGATCAGCTCGCTGGTTTGTTTACTTCAATCTTTAATGAGTCCCTTGCTACCTCTGTGGTTCCCACCTCCTTTAAAAAAATCTGTCATCATCCCTGTGCCTAAGAACAATAAACCCTCTTGCCTGAATGACTATCGTCCAGTTGCCCTCACATCAATAGTCATGAAGGTTTTTGAGAGACTTGTAAAGAGCCACATTTGCTCCTCCATCCCTGTTACTTTGGACCCTCTTCAGTTTGCCTATCGCCCCAATAGATCTACTGAAGATGCCATCTCTCACGTCCTCCACTCTTCCCTCACACACATTGACAGCAACAATGGGAACTATGTAAGGCTGCTATTCATTGACTATAGCTCAGCTTTCAATACTATAGTCCCCATCAAGCTAGCTTCTAAACTCACAGACCTCGGCCTAAACTCTTCACTCTGTGACTGGATTCAAGACTTCCTTGCCGGCAGACCTCAAGTGGTGAAAGTTGGCCAGTCCGTCTCAAACTCCATCACCCTGAACGTAGGAGCTCCACAGGGCTGTGTCCTGAGTCCCCTGCTCTACTCTCTATACACACACGACTGCGTGTCCTCTCACAGCTCCACATCTATTATCAGATTTCTGATGATACGGTGGTTCTGTGCCTCATTTCCAACAATGATGAGACCGCATACTTGGATGAGGTAGAGAGAATTACATCATGGTGCCAGGACAACTGTCTCTCTGAATGTGAGCAAAACTAAAGAGTTGTTTGTGGACTTCAGAAAGAGTCAGCAGCGGCCCTACACTCCTCTTATGATCAGTGGGACCCCTGTGGAGAGGGTGAGCAGCTTCAAGTACCTGGGTGTAAACATCTCCGAGAACCTGACTTGGACTACACACATTCAAACACAAGTTAAGAAAGTCAGGCAAAGACTGTACCATCTGCGACAGCTGAGGAAATTCAGGCTCTCACCAGCAATCCTGAAAACTTTCTATTCAGGGGCCATAGAAACTGTATTGACTCAGTGCATCTCAGTGTGGTATGGAAACAGCTCCAATCAGGACTGTAAAGCCCTGCAGAGAGTTGTGCCCTCAGCTGAGCGTATCTCAGGGTCTGCTCTCCCCTCCCTGCAGGACATCTACCTCAAACGCTGCAAAAGCAGAGCTGTCAAAATCATCAAAGACTCAAATAACCCTGGTAACCGTCTCTTCACTTTGCTACCATCTGGTAAGCGCTACCGTAGCCTGATGGCAAAAACTGAGAGACTTAGGAGGAGCTTCTTCCCCCAAGCCATCAGGTTCCTAAACTCAAACTCGGTCTCATAACATCAACATGACTCCATTTAATAATCACTAATAATCAGTAAGTTATTAATAATTTTTCTACCATTCGTATTGCTGCTGTGTAAATACCCTGTACAACATGTTTGCACATTCTTCTTGCACATTCCTTCTTATATTATTATTTATTATGGTCTACAGTATACTGTCCTGCACACTTATTTTTTTTGCACATTTTATTTTATATTTTGTTTTTTATTTTTATTTCTACTTCATTTATTTTTTATTTTTTATATTTATGTATATTCTTTGTGTTTGTATTGCATATAATTGCACTGTCCATGGAGTGGACCTGACTAACATTTCACTGCTGGTTATACTCTGTATAATTGTGTATGTGACAAATAAAAATCTTGAATCTTGAATCACACAGTTCTACTCAGTTGTCATTGAGTCTGTTCTGTGCACTTCAATAACTGTCTGGTTTGGCTCAGCTACAAAATCAGACATCAGAAGACTACAGAGGACTGTTCGAACTGTATACATCCAGAGTGAGAAAAAGGGCTCAGAAAATCACTCTGGATCCCTCACATCCAAGTCATCCCCTTTTTGAACTTTTGCCAACTGGTCAGAGCTACAGAGCACCGAACAGTGTTTTTCCCCAGGCAATCTACCTCATGAACAGTTAAATGTTCTCCCATTGTGCAATATAAATATGTGCAATAACCTTATATTTATCTATCACCCTACATCCTAGTACATCCCTACATATTATATTTTATTCTATTTCTATTCTGTTTTATCTATAGCACAACTGTAAATGCAATTTATTCTTTTGTTGTGGTTTATATATATATATATATATATATGTGTGTGTGTGTGTGTGTGTTTTATTTACATCTTATTTTTTATTATCTGTGTGTTGTTGTTGTCTCTGTGTACTGGAGGCTGTGACACTAAAACAAATTCCTTGTATGTGCAAACATACTTGGCAATAAAGCTCTTTCTGACTTCTGACTTATTCATTTCAGGGTTCGTACAACTTTTGAGAGAGAAACTGAAGCACTTTTCAATGACTTTAAAGCACTTCACACAACTTTTTCCAGCACTTTTAAAACTCTAAAATTATCCAATTTGAATGTTATTTTTAATGGGATGACCAAAATATACTTTGTGGTAAACACTTATGTAAAATTAAAAAATACATCAAATCACCATTATAACCAGCAGATGGCAGCAGAGGAGCACTTATTGGCTTATTAGTCATTCATTTCTACTTTTTGCTTTATATTTTGAAATGATAAAATCACAGTTATAAAATATCAAATCATCAAGAAAAAAACTGTCCAAATTTGACACTTTTTTGTGTATGAAGTAAGAAAAGACACAAAGTGCCTTGAAAAACACAAACTTTTCTTCAATTTGCTGCTAAATCACACATAATACTATATTTTTAATACTCCCACACACCACACCCCAGCGCTACTAAATCTGCTCCTGGTGCTGAAGAGCTCTCAAATGTTAGTCTGGAGCCCTGATAAACCATATCTTAAATGATCAACTCCACCAAATATACAATATTACAGTATGTTAGTGATCAGACACTCACCACATGTAGGTTCATGTTAACGTCACCATTTATGTTGGTTCCCACTATGTTTGGAGCAAATGCTGTACTACCATCCCTCTGGTCAACTGTGAAATTATACTTCATATTTGGGTGATGAATCAGTTGTCCCGGTGATGAGTTATTATTATTATTGTTATTATTATCATGCTGTTGAAATGTCATGTTTCCAAAGTGCATTTGAAAGCTGTCACCATCTGTTTAAAAAAGAATAACAAATCAAAACAGCATAAAGATTGTTGAGGATTGAGGAACATATTGTCTAACAACAAAGTAAAATATGTTACTACTTTCGATACGCCTCTTTTTCGGTGACATTCTCTCTCCATACTCATACTCTTTCCAGACGTCTTCCGATCGCTTTGTCATTCTGCTGTTTTAAGAAAAACAGATAGGATTCATGTTTATTTGTACAACACTGTTCACAATTTCATTTTAAAGCAGCTTTATGGAAAATGCATGTTTCAATGACACAATATCATTTGGCTCTAATGAACAGGAAATTTTGCATTAAATAAAGAATTTTCTAATCTGTTCCGCCATAGTTTCATAACAAACTGCAAATATTTTTATACTTCCCATGACATAAATGATCTCTAATATCATTTGTTTTGCATCAAACAAAAAGTCTGTGATTTAATGAAGTTATATGTAGTCTGTCGTGCTCTGTTTTGAACTGACTGAGGGTCTACTTTAATGTAGACATCAGGAAGCTCCGAAAAAGATGGAACCCGGCCTAGATTTGTAAAGAGATGCGCATTTAAACCTGTTTCAAAGAAACTGCAGCTTCCTGTCAAATGAGCTTGAGGGTTTAACTCTTTGAAGTAAAGAAATGAAGACATAAATATTGTAATTTTATCACTGTAGTGTAAATTAAAAATATATACTTAATTTAAAATATAAATGTTTTACTTACATTTTTACAGCGCTGTTGTATTAGTGATGATTATGTGTTGTTATTATTATTATATTTAAAGAGTTCAGCTTTAGTGTGAATGTGATGTGGACTGAGCCACTATCACAGCTAAACAAGGTTCGAGTCCACTTTAGATAAGTCAATGCAAAGACTAAAACTGAACTGTTTAGAGCGTTTTTTTTTTACTCAGTACTTCAAACACCGGAAATGAGTATTTTCTCACAATCTGCTGAAACCAAACCCACATCCTGTTGCTTAGAATCAACGAAGCACATCTTTATTAACTTATACCTGCATGTGAAGCTTATTCACGTCTTTGAACTGAAGATAAAGACATTTCCAACCAAAGAAGCATCAAAACACTAAACACGAAGGTACCAAATATACCGTTACATGATGATGGCTTCACATGTAAAATATTAAGTACCTTTGAGTACAAGATAAATGCAGTAATATATGATGATAGCAATACAGTATATATCACAATAACATACGCTGAAAGTTGTAAGAACATATAAATCATACGAGCAGAGTTCAGCTGAATGATGAAGTTTAGCCTCTTTAACTTTATGTTGTTCATCTACTTCTCCCATTAGCTCTTTTTACATTGACTATCACTCTAATACAATCACATACAACAATCATTTCTCAAATATTTATTACAATATACACTGATAAACTGAACATTGACTTCAATGCTATGAGAGACTGGATGCTTTCAGCTGATTTCCTATTGAACTGCAGCTCAGACTATTTCAAATATAATGAAATAAGCTACAAACTCCATCATAATGCATCGTCATATTAATGGAGTGTTTCACTAGTTAGCAGTAAACTGGTTACCTCACCTCAGTATGGAGTAGATTTGTGTTGGATGTTATCTTTGGAATGGAAATCTCTAGTTTCCAAAGTCGGACATGGCTTGTTATTATTTTAAAGGGGGTATTTATCATGCAGCTCAAGTGGAAACTGAAAGCGAGGTCTGTTTTAGAGAAAGCATTGATCAGCTGTACTGTGGTTTTTCCTGCAGTGACCAGCAGATGGAGACACATGACAGTCATAACTCACTGAATGAAGCAGAGCGCTTATTATGAGTGACAGCTGTCAGTCATTTTCATCAGCTGCAGGAAAACAGCAGATTTAGTCTTTTAGCCCTTTTATTCTGCTCTGCTGTTTGGTAGAAACACTGAGAATGTGCTGTATATAGTTGAGCCATCGCTACTATTAAACTAAAAACATCACTAGACGTCGCTGTGTTTTGAGTTTGTGTTTGAAACATCACCATCAGGAAAGTCACTCAAACATGTGCTCTGGGTTTGGCGGGAAAATCAAAGCTAAGCCTGTTTTGGGACACATTATAGCACAGTTTCAGAGCTCTTGCTGAATAAAGCCAAATAATTATATAAAAACATGCTTTACCAGGTTTGTTTGGCAAAAGTAGTGCAGTATTTTTTATTTATTTTTTCTTCTAAAAAATAAATAATCAATCAACACGGTGACCGTTTTTAAATGTTTTGTCTGTAATAGTATACACAAGCTTGATGAAGCTCAGTGGACCGAAACGTCGCTGTTTTTTAAAATAAATTTCTATATTTAGCATGGACTTATAGTGTGCGGGATCTTCTTTATCTTCTAAAAAATAATAAAATAAATAATAATAATAAATATTAATTTAAATAATAATAATAATCTAAAATTGACTATTGAAAACTGACTAATTGACCTAAAATTGACTAATATTATACCTTTAATGTTATTTCATGATATATACACACTACCAGTCAAAAGTTTTTGAACAGTAAATAAAATAATAATTGTAATAGTATGATTTTTACCGGTTGAACGTTGAATTATCTTTTTCAAGAGGTAGACTAACTAAGCCTGTCTGACATTAAGATCTCACATATTAACAGTAGAAAAGCATGCTTAACCTCTGTGATCTCTAAAGCCATTTCTCTGGAGTCTTATGTGACACATGTGTTTATGAAGGGCCCCTCTGCTCCTCCAGGGGCCGTTTGGCCCTCGCTGATGATCAGGCCTGTGTAAAACAAGGCTGGATCAAGGCATGGACTAAATTAGATCTGATGAAGCAGAGACACTGAACCTGTTGCCCTCTGACCCCTGAGAACATCATTTCATCACACGTGGAAAGACAAACGCAAACACACTTCATTACGACAGAAATCTGCTTAATGACTTTAAACAACATGTTGCATGTGCAGATCAAACTGAGGGGTGAACTATGCACTGCAGAGTAAAGGCGGGGAACAGAAGTGCTAATTTTAGTGGGATGTTTTCGTCCCCTCAGGTGCAGCGAGCTCCTGAATTACACAAGAGACGCAAATAGAAAAGAGCCTCCTAGAAATGAGAGCTGGAAGCTTCTGGGCCGAATATGAGCGCAGGGAACAGAGGAAAGTCAGCATCTGAGAGCGTGGAGCTGTTCTGAGTCTGATGGGATTCACGGAGAGGCTCAGATGTGTGATCTGGGGTCAGGGATGAAGGGAATGCGCTGGAGCTGGTTATCTTTAGTGCTCCCTGCTCAGTGTGTGATGAGCTCAATGAGGAGAACCAGCAGCATTCGTGATCATCAGCAGCAGACATTACCCCTCCTTAAATACTATTTACCTCAATTCCTCATGAAATGTTGACTTAAAATATAAATAATGACACATAATTAAAATGATTAATATGAATACCATAGTAATAATTATTTATTTTTTATAATATATGATGATGATTATTATTGTTATTATTATTATTATTATTATAAAGATGTCCACTTGAGATTTTAACTTAATATTTCAGTAATTTAATTTGACATAATTAATATTATTAATGACAAAACAACAAGAATAATAATATAAGTAATTGATTTTATTCTGCATTTACATTTAGTCATTTAGCAGACAGTTTTATCCAAAGCGACTTATAAATGAAATTCTATAATGTTATTGTATTCATTTATTTATTTATTATAACTCTCTCTAATTACAACAAAGCATGAGATTTTAACCTAATATTACACTAATTTATTGACACATTAATAATAATATTATTAATATTTCAGTTTTATTTCAATTATTTGTGCAGCCTTGTTTATTTGAATTTACATTTTATTAATTGTTTTTTAATATCAAATCACAAACTCTGCTTTACAGCAACATGTTTTAATGTTGTTCTTTGAGTAATTTCATTGAGCTTGTTCTAGGTTCATCTGTCACTAGTTTCAGTCTTGGCTGACAGAGTTCTCTTTAACCATGTGACTCTGATGATGATGTCATTTCCTGCGTGCTTTCAGTGGCACCATCAATGTCAATGGCTTGTTCTGTGAGAAGGAGGACAGGTGTGATTGACAGTGTCTCCATGGCAACAGCTTGTAAATAAGATTTATTAGAGGATATTTCTGCTCTTATTAAGATGGAGAAACCAAATGACAGCTGTGTGTTTTATGAGGCCTGTAAACAAACACACAACACAGAAACACTCTGTTTAGATTACAGTGTGTGTGTTTCATCACAGACTACACAGAAACACACAGGGAATGTTCTCAGAACGTTCTATTGAGGTTCTCTAAAAGTTCTTCTAGTAACATTAATAGAACATTAATTCAATGCTTTTTGGTCTTTACTGACATTCTCAAATATGTTATTTATGCGTCACTGATGGAATGTTTTTTTTTCCCCCTGAAATTTTTCAGTTGGATGTTCATTTAATGTTTTTTAAATGTTGCTACTTGTTTCGGAATGTTAAGAGAACATTCAAAAGTAACATTTCCATAATGTTTGCAAAATGATACAATGTAACATTTGCATATAACTGAGGACAAGTTTAACAATTGAATGTTTTGAACGTTAAGAGATCATTCAGAAATAAGAACATATTTTTGATAGCTGGGTGCACACAAACACACACACACACACACACACACACTCAGAGACACACTCACACACACACACACACACACACACACACACACATGTTCGTTTTTGTGAAAAGTGGGGACATCCCATAGGCGTAATGGTTTTTATACT
>JAFVLL020034387.1:0-23911 GCA_021397915.2 Tor tambroides
ACTTCATAAGAAAAGAAAGATGTGGCGGCTCAGTGCCGGCTGCGTGCGCGCGGCTGCCGCGGGCTCCAGCTCAGATGTATGGGTACTGACTGAGTTTGCTGGGGCTGAGGGGGAAGCCTGCGTAGGCGGGTGACGCCACATAGGAGTGCGGGGGAAAGAGGGCTTTGAACTGGCCCTGCGGGAGCAGGGTGGGAGAGGGCAGCAGCCTGTGGTTGATGCCCACGCTGATGCCCTGGTGGTGCATCAGGCTGTAGGCGGGCTGCAAGACGGGCCGAGGGGCCGGCGGTGGGCATGGCGAAGGCAAGAGGTGGGCCACGGGCGCGGAGGGCGGATAGGAGAGGAGGGCGGGAGGAGGCGGGTGGCCGGCTGAGTGTGTGGGGCTGCCGTGGGGAAGCGGGAAGGTGGGGCCGTGCACTGTGGGCGGGATGAAGGCCTGTGGCCGGCGCGGCTGCCGGTAGTTGCCGTTCCACTCCTTGTGGCACGACCCGTAATGCTGGACCTGGGCGGGAGGAAGCAAAACAATGTCAATTTGGTTTCAACAATTTAAAGGATGTCACCCCCATGTCATCCAAGAGGTTTATGTCTGTCTTTCTTCAGTCGAAAAGAAATTAAGGTTTTGGAGGAAAACATTCCAGGATTTTTCTCCATATAGTGGACTTCAATGGGGATCAACGGGTTGAAGGTCCAAATTGCAGCGTCAAAGAGCTCTACATGATCCCAGCTGAGGAATAAGGGTCTTATCTAGTGAAACAATTGGTCATTTTCTAAACAAAAAAAAACAAAACAAATTAGATCGTAGAAATTCCGTCATAATCTATTATTACCCGTCATTTTGATTTTCATATTTTAATTATAACACCACATTTAATTGGTCTGTTTTTTGTTCACATTTTTATTTTTAATAATGAACCTATATCGATTCTTAAATCCCAATCGATGCTGTTTTCAGTTGATGAATGAACAGTCCATATACTGCGCCTCTCATCCAATAAATCGCAATAGGGTAAGCTTTGTGCGTTGTTACTTTGGATATGAAATAATGTCTTAGATTTCAAATTCTGTCCATTTTATTAGGAAATTCAAGCAATAAATACCATTTTGGCACTCTTTAATGTGGCATGAAAGACCGCTGTAGACACCTCAGATCGAGTGAAGCGGCAGCACAAAGTGCATGTGAATGATCATCTCATTCGCTTAACTACTATTGGGTACTCGCGTGTGCGTAATCAAACACATAGCAAAAGACTTGTGACAGTTTTATTTCGGTTCTGGAGGCTGATGATCCCGCGCTCCGCTGCCACACTGGAGCACACTCGCCACCAACTGGACGGGTGGGAACTACAGTTACAAATTACAATACATCACCCTCAGTGTAATCTGTCAAAGTGACGGACGGCCTTCAGATTTTTCGGTTAACACGACCCCTGCACTAGCTCAACCTCATGCATTATGTAATCAAGTTAGAAAAGTCACACGCAGTTAGTTCTCCATCTGTGTACTACAGTTCAAAAGGGTAGGGAACGGAGAAAAACTCCATCGCATTTTCTCCTCCAACTTCAAAATCTTCCAACATTGTTGTTTCATTGGCATTTGACTTTCTTTGCACATTCACCTTGTGAACACTGGCTCGGTACTTCTGTGTACGTCATGGGTGACCTTTCCAACGTGACTGCGTAATGCGTGAGGTCGAGCTAGTGCAAGACGAGCATTCGTGATAAAAAGTATTTTTTTTTTTTTTTAAGAAAATGCCCAATCGTTTTGCTAGATAAGACCCTTATTCCTCGGCTGGGATCCGTGTAGAGCCTTTTGAAGCTGCACTGAAACTGCAATTTGGACCTTCAACCCGTTGATCCCCATTGAAGATCACTATATGGAGAAAGACAGACATGAACATCCTGGATGAGATGGGGGTGAGTAAATTATCAGGAAATTTTCATTCTGGAAGTGAACTAATCTTTTAAATAGCAACTGAAAGACCCTACGAACTGCCCTGTCTTCACGTATTTCCTATTTACAAAACACAATCATTTGAAAGTAGTAACAGATCTTTTCTTGGGATGGACATCCAAGTGAAAACAGAAGGGGACTAACACAATCTTTAAAAAAACAAAAAACAAACAAAAAAAAAAAACACCACCACACTAAAACATGCATTTACCAAAATGATAGGGCGACATTTCATCCCCACATTTTTTTTTTTCCTTTTTGTAATTTTTTTTTTTTAATAGACCAATAGCCTTTAGTTTACACCATAAACTATGAATTGCTACTTGCTAGTTGGTTGCAGGTGATTAGTGGGTGGGACACTCTCATTCTAAATAATTTGATTGGACATAAATGTATATAGTACAGGTGGAGTCATCAATATTTTTATTACATCTGAATATTTTTATCAGCTATTTTTTAAGCATTTAGGTGGTCATACATTTAGTATGAACCACAGAGCATTTCTTTACGTTTACAGTTTGTACAGTATTACAGAGAAAAGCCAAAAAGACAGACCTGGCCAAAGCCTGGCGGCTGTGGCTGGAATGAAGAGCTCAGTTTCTGCTGGCGGGGCAGCGTGGGTGTGGAAAGGTGGCTCAGTCGTCCTGGGCCGCAACGACCTCTGGACAGGCATGAGGATTCTAAGACTACAGAAAGCAGAAAAAGTGAGTGATCATTAGATAAAAGATATAAGAGGCAAAGAAAGATGTTTAAACTTAAATGCAAAACTTCAGCTTCTATAAATTAACATTTGCAGTTTGGCACAAGAACTGCGGCTTGAACGAACTGAATCGGCGGCCAGTATTCACTGACATTCTGTTCAAAAGAAAGTGAATTAAACATCAAAACCAACAAGTATGAACTGCGAGGTTGTAAAACTTATAAAACAAACTTAGATAGCAATATATCTAAAACATAAACTCTCCTCAAACTTGCCATGGACACTCCAAAACAAGCATGTTGCCTGGGTCACGTGCCATGAGAAGCATCTGAAAGAGTTTACCGCTCCAGCAATATTTCTTTCATAGCATGCGTCGAAAACAAAGCATTGGCTCACCGAAGGAAACAGGACAGATATGCTTTGGTACGAAAGGGGGAGGCCGGGGAAATATTTTGCAAAATAAAAGTAAATAAATTTAGGGCAGTCAACACACAGAGTAAAAATGAAGACGGGAATGAAGAGATCAGGTATGGGAGAGGAAGCTCAAACCGAAAGGGTCTCACTCAACACTGGGATGTCGCGCACAAGACACTGGGTCGCAGTGCACGCTATACCCATAATCACCTGCGATAGCTTCTGTGACAACTTCCTGTTTCTCTCCTATGACCTGTAAAGTAGACATTGGCTGTGACCACACTAAAAAAAAATTGGTTGTGCAGAAGGAACTTTGTATTAAGGCCCAATTTGAGACAGGGGAAAAATCCATTCAGAGAAACCAGTCTGTATAGCACACAAACAACGGTTTACCAAAACTAGACTGAAACGAGCAGCAACTGTCAAAAGCTACAGGACGAAGCAAGTCAGTTTATGTTTTCACTACGTAGCTATGTAAAATCGAAGCTGTAAATGTAAATGAAATGAAAATAGCGCTTCATGAAACAGTTGTACATTAACCTGCACAAGAAACATTCTGGGTTTCAGTGTAGTTTTTGTGGTCCAATGGCAAAGAAAATCATTTTGACTGTCCCTCATTTTGTAAAAAAGAAAAAAGGAGAATAAAGCACTAGTTTATAATCCAAATTCATGGCATGTAAAGCCATTAAAATCTATAAGAAGAATAAGAAATGAATACTATTATAAAACAAATTAATATGATTATTCAGCAAGGATGCATTACATTTAAAATGTTACAAATGATTTCTATTTAAAATAAACGTTTTTTTGGTTAACTTTCTATTCATCAAAATCTTGAAAAAAAATGAAAAGAAATATTACTTACAAAAATATTAAGCAGCACAACTGTTTTCACCATTTTCTTAGTATAAAACAGCCATTATCAAACCCAAAACATTCTTTTAAAGGGATAGTTGACCCAAAATGAAAATTCTGTCATTAATTACTCACCCTCATGTCATTCCAAACCCGTAAGACCTTCGTTCATCTTCAGAACACAAATTGATTAAAAGAAATTTTTGATGAAATCCGAGAGTTTTCTGACCTTGCATAGACAGCGATGCAACTGACACGTTCAAGGCCCAGAAAGGTAGTAAGGACATTGGTAAAATAGTCCATGTGACAACCTTCACACCAAAATTTTACGAAGCTACAAGAATACTTTCTGTGTGCAAAGAAAAAAATAATGACTTTATCCAACGATTTCTTCTCTTCTGGGACAGTCTGCCACCATTTACGAGAGTACCACGATGCATTAATTTGTGTTCTGAAGATGAACGAAGGTCTTACAGGTTTGGAACAACATGAGGGTGAGTAATTAATGACAATTTTCATTTTTGGGTGAACTACCCCTTTAAGAAAATTTCCATTAGAACCCTTCATATGATTTTTGATAACCTACAACTGGACTTATTCTTCAGCGTGTGGACAGTCCATACCTGTGCCGATTGTGTGCTGCTCACTGTTGGGATAATGGTTATTGTTCAGCACTCTCATGGGCGGCACCACCACGGTCCTCACCGCAGGTTTATTCAGCCCTGTGTTGGGATGTCCACGCCTGGCCTGGGGTTCCTGGTTCTGGTTCTGATTGGTCAGGAAGCGTCTTTCAGGGAAGGGGCTGTCGTGGGGCCCTAGGGAGGAGTCTGAAGGGGGCGAGCCGTCTACTGTTTCACACCCACTTTCATGGCCGTCATCTTCCGATATACTGCAGTCAGTCAAAGGAGAAAACAACCCGCATCAAAATACATGTAGACTCAACCACACCTCACAGTTCAACTGGTTTTAAAAATGAAATACCGCACCTGCTGGGTCTTTTGCATGGCGAGGGGCTGGATTGTGCTGAGGCTGAGGAGCTGGTGCTCAGACTGCTATCAGGACTGCTGAGGGAACACACTCGCTCCATGTTCAGAGAGCCTGTGCATGCCTCACACTCTGGACTGCCCTTACACCTGTCAAAGAACACATGCAACTCAATTTAGTCCACAATTGACAGTATTTACTTGTAGCATATCATTTCCCTCAAATCTAAAAGTCAAACTAGCTTCACCCTCTCACTGACTCAAATTAAAGAGGGTGCTACTGCATCTTTAAGAGGTCTATATGCAAATGACCTGTTATGACACAACCCCTGCCAGGTTGCTGAATAGTTACAGTAGCATTTCAGTTTGTTTTTTATGGAAGGGAAATAAAATGATACTAAATTGATCAAAAATATAGAAAATTGTAAAGAAATTGATAAATGTTACAAAAGATTCTCATTTCAAATAAATGCTGTTCTTTTGATATGGTTCTTGGTTCTATGGTTTTTATTTTTTTAAATACAAGTCATATATATAAGATATAACATAATATATATAATAAGATGCTTTTAATTATTAAAATATCATTAAACCAATAAAATGAAATCCAGAGAAATAAAATGGAAAACACAGAATTTGGTAAAAATAAAACTGAAATTGAGAAGAAGAAAAAAAACGTATTTCATAGGGCCTTAAAAATGTCCTTTTTGTTAAACTTTCAATAAATTGTTCTTAAATTGTGTAAGTTTCATGATTTCAGTTAATTGGATATGCTTTTTTATTAATAAAATTTAATTAACCGTTAAAATAGAGTCCAGAGAATATAAACCATCATATCAGAATGTTTTCTGAAGGATTATGTGACACTGAAGACTGGAGTAATGATGCTGAAAATTCAGCTTTCAGCACAGGAATGAATTACATTTTAAAATATATTACAATACAAAACCATTATTTGTAATAATATGTCACAATATTTCTTTACTGTATTTAAAAAAAAAAAAAAAAAACACTAAAAACTTTAGAAAAAATGTGCATAATGAATGTTGAACTCACTTGTTAAGGGAGCACCTCTGTGCTTGTTCCTCTTCATCTGTGCCGCTGCTTATGCTAATGACGCTAACTGCTGGGCTGGGCGACTCTCTGATAATAATAGACTCTCGCTGCTGATTGGCCACCGCCGCCTTACAGCAGCCCTCCTCCTCCACCTGCTCTGGTTCTGGTTCCACCTGGGCCTGCACCTGTCTGTCAGGAGAGCTCAGCTGTGGCTCCGCACTCGCCAACCTGTCTGCCATCTTTGGTGACAGACACACTGAGGGCTGTGTGTCCGTGTAGTGCGAGACATTCATACTCCTAAAAAGCAGCACAAACGATTATATTCAGCTCAACTAATTGCAGAGCTGGGTACTTACAAATTGTAATCCGTTTCTGATTCCAAATGACATGACAAAAATTGTAGTTAGCAACATAATCCATTACATTACACATTTTAGGTAATACAATGAGACTACTTTTAGATTACTTTTGACCTACCTCGCTTATCACATTGATTTATATTAGGGCTGCAAAACGATTAGTCGTGATTAATCGATTCAAAATAAAAAGTTTATATATATATATATATATATATATGTGTGTACTTTGTATATTTATTATGTATATATAAATACACACACACATGTATATCTTAAGGAAAAATATGTTAGATTTATATATAAAATATTTATATATAATATAAATTATATACAAGTGTTTACATACAAATATTTTTTTTTAAATATATACGTGTGTGTATTTATATATACATAATAAATACACACAGTACACACACATATGGTATGTAAACAAATTTTTATTTTGAATCGATTAATCGTGACTAATCATTTGCAGCCCTAATTTATATAGGATAATCTTGTACCATATTGACATAAAAATAAAAAAAAGAGTAAGAAAATATATTCCATTCATTGTTATGAACAACATAAAATGCATTAAAAATTATATTACGTCAAGGTTTCCCAGACTGGGGTTCATGAAGGAACTGGAGGGGGTTTGTGAGTTTAATAAAAAGCTACTAATGAATTAGACTATATAATAAAAATGTTAATTTAAAATAAATCATGTTAAAATCAATCAAAATAAAATACTTACAAAAAAATGAAATATTTAATTTTGATAAATGCATGGCATGTGACCATAACCAACAAGAACCATGCATGTGATCATTATTAAAATACGTATTTTAAAACCTCAGGGGTACTTAAGTAAATATATTAGGTGAAAGAAGAACAGATGACAAAAAAAAGTTTGTGAATTCGTGAATGTGCATTTTAATGTGTTTGAAAGACTAAAAGCCTTGTTAAAACATAGAAATACATAATTAAATAACCTACCGAGTGATAATTCAAATAAACATTAATGTGTTCATCAGTCGTTGATGCAAAACCTGAAATGATTTTTGTAAATTCAGTGGTCAAATGCTGTGTAGCTGCTTGACTGACTGGTCTTTGTGGCAAATGTACATAAAACTGGAAGACTTTCTGGGTGTCTATAAGCGGTAGGCTATTTTAGAAAGGAACATTTAAAAGATTAAAAAGAGGAATTAGGGAGAATCAGTAAATTATGGAGTTTTTTGCTATTGTGTAACTAATTTGAAATCCATAAACAAGTAACTGTAACCTGATTACCAGTATTTTAAAAAATTTAATTTAATCTAATTACAAGCACTTAATTTTTGGAATCTGAAATCAGTTACTACCCAGCTCTGACTAAACGTAACGTTAGAGTCAAAACCGAATGAGCTGCCTAACAAGTATCATAAGGTTCGAATGCAGGGCTTTTGGGGCCCTGCCAATGACTGTAGGCTGTTGCTCACCTGTTCTGGCTGGGTTTGTTCCTCTTGTTAGATGCAGGCTGAGGCCACACCACATGAGCAATGCCAATGTTTATAGGCTGATGGGCTGACACAGCCATTTGGTTGGGAACAATAGGCTGAGGCATCACAGAACTGTAATGGCTGCTGTGTGGCCGCACTTTCCTTTAACAGATTAAAAAAAAAAACAAAAAAAAAAAACAACAAAACATTTTAGGTCACCGAAATGCTCAGTCGGCACATGATATTTGAGGTGCCGCTCCTTCTTGATTTTCTTACCCCCAGTCTCCTCGCCTCTGCGCTCCAACAACTACATCGGATGCCAAGCTCGTAGCAGGTGGCGGGACCTGCTGCCAAGCTGGCACCAGGATCTGTGGAGTTCTGTTGGACCATGGCTGCTGAAAGGTCAAAAAAGGACAATGCTGAACCTTTGTAATGAATCTGGCTTCATGAATAATGTGAATAACAACCCTCGGTCGCTTTCCATTATTCTTCCAAATCATCTTGTGAAATGAGGACTTACTTGTGCTATAACTCCTGGTCTCATGGGTAAAGGCTGGATAGCTGGGGCTTGGGTCACCAGAGGAAGAGTGTTCTCCATTCTAACTGAATATCCTGTTGGCTGATTTGGGTTTGAAGGGATTCCTGTAGAGCCAAACAACCAAATCAGCTCCACACAATATTTATTACACTGAAAATCAGTAGTAATGCTCCATTCAAATTAGGGCTGCTTCAATTTGCAATATGGATGTGTCGCTTATAACATGCATTCAGGAATGCAACGTGCAACTTGTCCACAAAAGAGAAGCTTTAAGATCTCCCTACGATTTCCACTATTCTAAAAGCTTGATGGTATAACGTTTGAAAATAATCAAAATAAAGACAGCCATAAATATTACTAGTATCATTTTAAAGTTGTAATGTAAAATAAAATTATTATATTCGTATTATTTTCTTAAATACTGATTTTTTTTTAACAGTGAAATATTAGCAATATTTTTTACAAAAAATTAAGTAATTTCAAAAAAAGTAATTTTTATTTTATTTTAGTAGTAGTAGTAAAAAATATAAAAATAATAATAATATAGTAAAATAATAATTATTATTACATAATATCATGATCATCATTTTATAATCATATTGATTCTTCTATAATATAAGCATTTATAAACTGGCTGTTGTCAACAAAATAGGAGCTTTAAGTTCTTTAAGGTTTAATGTTTGAAATAAATAATATAATATTAAAATAAAAAATAATATTAGTACTGTAAAATTATATTAGTATTATTTTTCTTAAATATAGGATTTTTTATAGTGAAATATTTCTTATTACTAAAAATTACTAAATGAATATTAATAGTAGTAGTCATCATCATCATCATAATAACAATTATTATTTTTACAGTAAAATTATTGATTTATATAATCACATTTTGTAGGCCAAATAGTGTAGCCCTACAAAGTACAACAAACTTTTTTTTTTTAAATACCATTTTAAATCACAATCACTAGAATTTTAGAAATATAATCTATGATTTACATAATCATAATGTCTTAGGCCAAACTGTGCAGCCCTACAAAGAAGTACAACAATCTTTTTTTAACCACATTTTAAATTGCAATTACAAGATTTTTAGAAAAATTGCAATACGTTATTTTCCCCCCAAATCAAGCAGCCCTAGTTCAAATTATTATGCACATCCCATTACGATGTGCTTTCTACTACCTTGAAGAGCAGGAGGGCATAGAATGAGTGCCTGCTGAAAGGACTCGTTACACCCAAACTGGGCACTTCCTGTCTGGATGGGAATTCCTGGATGCACCACAGGTGGAGCAGACGGCGCCAGGGTCTAAAACAGAAAGGTAAATAGATCAACCATCAGGAACAATCTGTCGTCTTCTTTCTTGCACTTAAACCCCAAGTCTCTTCAGAGTGTGTGGTTTTACCTGAGAGTGGACAGATGGCATTTTGTTGAAGGCGACAGTGATATTTGGAGCACTTGGAAGCGTCACAGGCTTCATGAGCGGGGGTGCTTTGTTGCGGTTGAGAGTATCGTAAATGCTGGTTCTTGAGTGACACGCGTCCATGATGTGGAAACAAGACTGGACACTGTTGGAGACACATTCTTTGAGAACCACCACACATAATAGAGAAAACAGGCAGTGAAACTGGCATTAAAAATATCTGGACATACTGGTTGCAATGGGGGAAATCCATCAAGTGCTGCATAGTGACAAAAGGGTGGGTAAGTGCATCTGAAGGGGCAATTCTCTGATCAGCATCAATCATCAGCATCATCTTTAGCAGGTCCACGAATTCTCTCCTGTCAGCTTTCTCCGCCAACTGGTCACAGCCCTCCATGTTGAGCATTAGATTCACCTGATAAATTAAAACAAAAAGTATTATTATTATTATTATTTTTATTACTACTATTATATATTTTTTTCTTTTAATGTTTTTAGTAAAAAATAATACCAATAATATAAAATAAAATAACAATAAATAAATAAAATATAGTTTTTATTGTTTTTGTTTTATTGTTTTTATTACTACTTTTATTATATACATTTTATTTTATTATATATATATATATATATATATATATATATATATAATTATAATCGTTACTATTATTAATTTAATGCTAAGCGTTGTTAATATTACGGTATATAATTATTATTAACCATAATATATTATTGCTAATAATAATGATAGTAATTAGCATTATTATTTTTACTACTACTATTATTATTATTTACACAATAGTATATATAGTATATATAAAAAGCCATTAATATACAACAACATATTTTATATGCACACACAATATAATACAAAATTTTATTTATAATTACATTATTGTATATAAATTATCAACATTGTTATTATTAATTAAAAATATTTATAATAGAAAATAAATAATATTTTCAAATATATGATATGATTAAATATGATATTTGTAACAATATATGTAATATATAAACTAGAATCGCTATTATTCTATATAATAATGCTGTTTTGTTAATGTTATTACTGTACATTATTATTATCCATAATATATAGTATTAATAATATTTACAATAATAATAATAATAATAATAATATTATTATTATTTATTAGTTAGTTTTTATTGCTACTATATATATATATATATATACATACATACACACACACACACATATATATATATATATATATATAACATTAGTATAACAGTTAATTTTATTTATACAAACACTCAATACAATATTTTAATAACAATTAAATTTTTTCTATAGAAATTACTATTACTATTATTATTAATAAAATATTTATAATAAAAACAACATTAATAAATATTAACTAAAATATCTTACATTATTATAATTACAATATTATTCTATATAATAATGCTAAGTGTTGCTAATATTATTACTTTATATTATTATTAACCATAAGATATATAGTATTAGTAATAATAATAAAAATAATAACTCCTCAATTTCTAAACATTTTTATTTTGTCATGATCATGCAGGACAAGCATTTGCAAGTAAAAACGTACATGTCCAATGTCATCTAGACAGCTGAAAATGTACTTCCTCGCCTCCTTGGACTTCAGCCCCGTTTCGGTCTCATGTTCTTCAGTCGTCTGCAGAAACAGGAAGAGCGTTTGAAGTCATTACATCACAACTTTAACTCGATCCAGAGACTTATGCAGTACGTTTATGACAGCAATGTCTGGTTAAGCGGAGGACAAATGGACCCTTGCCTTCAGTCTCCAGGTGGTGTACGGTGAATCTGACTCCTTGCAGAAGAATCGGGCCGTCTTCGTCCCCACGTTCAGAAGCTGCTCTCCTGGCAACCCTTGAGTTTGAGAGATGTAACGAATCTGCGGAGATGTTAACATTAATGGATCATTTCTGATAAGACAAGTAATGCCAACACCCTCATTCTTGACCAGAATCTCTTGATTGTTTCACAACGCATTACACAAGATGGAAGAAACGCGAGACAAGACTGGTGTAGAAAAGGCAGGTCCATATAAGTGGTATGCAGCAGGAAAACTGCCAAAATACCAATGAACCGTTCAGAAAGGTATTTTGTTTTGACAAGTATATTCGTACCATAAGCCTAGTGCTCACTAAAGATAACAATGGCTTGAAATTATTTGTAGGCAACAAATATTCATTGACATCACCCGTCAATGTGCATCTTCAGGATGGGAAAAAAAAGGTTTCAAGAAGCTACAAACGATGTGATATCAATCAACATGAATCAGCAAAAACCGCACAACAAAAGAGACAAAAATAAGCAATTAACTTCAGTTGTTATTTCAAGTTCTGAGTTGAGTTTCATGATGGAAAGCTCAGTGTTTCTCTCTCTCTCAATACAGAGCGCTACTCAAGGCTTTGTTAAGATGCCAAGTCAAGATGCTGTCCACTCTTTCTGCCCACAACAGATGTCAATCCTCTCACACTGAACAGGCAAGCCAATTCTGAAAATGTATTCTATACCATTTGGCTGATGTTTTTAAATCCAGGTCGATTTATAGTATACCTCATTACATAGACCGCTTCCATCAAGCAACTTGGGTTTAAGCATCTCGCTCAAGGGCACAGCTGACCTTGGTCAGGAAATACCATGTTTAATTTGAAGCAAATGACAGGGTCAGAAATGAACTACGGATCAGGGCAAACGCCACTGGAAGTAACAAAAATTATTCCGTAAGTGATCAAAATGCTCCATGAATGTACAACGTGGATGAAAAAACAGCCCCCATGGTGCATTTCAATGAAATTTTTATCTGCCATCTAACATTAAATATATTTCATGTTATTCTGCACTTAAGATAGGGGTTTAGTATCAGGCTAGCATCTCTGAACTATTCATAGCTGACCAGTAGCTGTCAGTTTAGACCAGTATTTGCTTTCAAATACTAAACAGAAACAGAAATATATAAATAGATGATGCTGAAAATTCAGCTTTGATCACAGGAATAAATTACATTAAGACATGACACTAAAACAGAAAACAGTTATCTGAGAGGTAAAAGACTGAACAATCTAATGGAACCCAAACTTTTAAAAGGTTTAATGGTTAAACTAAATTGTATTCATCAAAAATAATAATAATTTACTATTATTTTATTTCCAGACATACTGTGTTGTGTGTTTTTAAATAAAAATAAAATCAATTGTGTACATTTTTAAATAAATTATGGTAAATAATTTTTCTGGTAAATATTCCTTTAAAAATAATGTTTTAATAATAATTTTATTATTAGCAGTAGTACTATCATTGCATTAAGTAATATTTCTGTCACGGTTTCTGACATATTTTTGATGTCATGTAATTTACCAAATTTTGGATGGATACATTCCGCATTATACAGTAAATTCCGTTTTATGACTGGATTCCACGATTCCATCCGCATTTTCCACATCACAGCACGCTATATCAACCAGAATAGCTCACAGTGAATTTGTTTAAAGTCCCCCTGTAGTCAAATATTTTATCCCTTAAAACTTATCTTTGATCATCAAAATGACATATTTAAATGTTTTTTCTTGTGAAAATAATTTTCTTATGCCTTAAAATAGCTTGAATGTAACTCAACACCCTAGCCTCATTTACTATACACGGATCTATGAACACGCAAATTAGTGAATGTCCAGTGCTCTCTCCACCCTCAATACCACGACTGAGGTGAGACCCTTGAGCAAGGCACCGAACCCCCAACTGCTCCCCGGGCGCCACTGCTCCACCACTGCTCCGGGTGTGTGTTTGTGTGTGTGTTCACTTCTCACTACTGTGTGTGTGCACTTGGATGGGTTAAATGCAGAGCACAGATTCCGAGTATGGGTCACCATACTTGGCCACACGTCACGTCCTTTCCTTTCCTTTCCTTTCCTTTCCTTTCCTTTCCTTTCCGTAACAGGTTATCACCTCAGATCTTTAACCATTACACTACATCATCCCTTTTATCTATCTAAGGCTTAAACAAATTAAGAACAAAAAAGCAACTCAGCTGCTTTAGTGTTGTGATTTGTTTGCCATAGCATCCTTTTATAAATACAAGCAATGACTTCATAACACAAACAACATGACAAAGGCATTAAACGGTGTTTAGTTAACCACGGCGCTGTCTTTTTAGGGAAAGCAGGAGCAGTTCGACCCCATCAATGCATGAGTCTCTGTGTAAAACACCATTGTTCTTGATGCCTTGGGAAAGCAAGCATTACTGGTCAGTGAACTCTGCCAACGTTCGCCTTCAAGCGTGCATCTGTTGCTTCTCAGAAAGCCTGTGTAGGCCTCTACCAGTGAAAACACAAGCCACTACAAAGCCCTCTTTGGCTGCTTGCTCTCATTCCTCTCCGTCGCTTCCTCTCTCGACAATGACGCCACCTCTCCTTTTACAAGCGCTGAGGTTCAACACGGCCGTGTTAAACAAGCAGTGTTTATGGCGTCTTAGGGGTGTTGTAGTGACATGATCGGGTTGCCAAAGCGCTGCACAAACACAGAGAGCGCGCTGAAGTGAGAACCTGCTGATAGTGCAGAGAGAGAGAGAGGGTGTGAGGGTGTGTGAGCGGGGCTTTCGGTTATAAATACATTCTGCTGTGTGGAGTGGAACTGGATCCACTGCTGGCACGGACAGGCGGCTCGGGGGTTTGTGGTCAGCAAACCCAAACCACCCTATTCTGACAGAGCCTACTAGTTTTGCTACTGTCATACGTGCCATTTACAGCACCTCACACATCTGGTTTATCGGCAGCACTGGTCCATGACGGTAAACGCGCTCACATTTTTAATGCCTGTGAGTCATCTTTCATGTTGTGTGAAGAAATTGGCTGTAAGTTTTGAGCTGACAAAGTTGATAAATAAATAAATAAACCCTTTTTTTTTGGCATATTCAGCAATTCTGGGTGGAAAAATTGGTTAAATACCACACTATACTCTTACTGATGGCTGTAAATACTACCCAGATTGTTTTAATAAAAATGTGCATTTAAATTAGTGTAAATTCATGATGTTATCTACGTTCACCAAAATTCACAATGGTCAACTAAGTATTATATTATATTATTTTATTACATATAATATTTTATTATTTATTTCCATAATAATGAATGTAAATAAATCTAAAAAAAAAAAAAATCTATGATAAACTAAAATTAAACTAAGATATGTTTTACTTTATCAGGGTAAGTCAAAGATGATCTCTTAAAATATTTTATTTGATTTTAATTTAGGATAAGCCCAGGCTGATTTGTAAAAAAATAAATAAATAAATAAACACAATAATATTAATAATAAAATAGTGTAAAATAAAATACAATTAAAAATGAAATTAAATGGGGAAAACAGAAATACAAATATTTTATTTAATTTTGGGCCTACTCTATTTACATAAAAAAAATAATAATAATAGTAATATAAAATTAAATGAAAAAATGAAATAAAAATACTTAATTTCATTTTATTTTGGGCTTACCCTACTCGGTCGTCCAAAATCCACTATTGGTCAATCTCTAACTACTTGTTTTACAGTTTGAGCTTTGCAACACCACTTGTGTTAAGACGGTGAACTCAAGTTAAAAATAGTCTCTTTTAAAAACAAGTCACGAGACCCCAGCATGCTGTTTTATTACACAGGCATCCACCAACCTGTAGATTCTGAAAATGCGTAGTTTTGCACAACCCTGCTGCTACTAACAATGACAATTTTCTTTTCTTTGAGAAGAAACTTATCACAAAGAATTACACCGAAAAAAGCAAATGATGTCAACCTCCAAATTGTTGCCCATTAGCGTCGCTCGAGCGCAACAAAGTGGGTCATTATCTGAGATCACAGGCTGATCTTACCTGGTCATACTCCAGCGCTCCTGGATACAGCGGCCAGCCCAAGAAGAGCTCAGCGATGACGCAGCCCAGTGACCACATGTCTATGGCCTCACAGAAGGGTAAGCCCAGGATGATCTCTGGAGCCCTGGAACACATTATCAGGAAAAGAGGAGAATTAATGGAGTGGTTACCTTGACAACAGGCTGTTGACTGAAAAGCAGTAGGACACTTCATTACGAAAGCTCTGGAGAAGGACGAACAAGCATTTGTTTGGATGAACGAACACTACAATATGAATCAAACATGATAATATCAAGATACACATCATCTAAATGTTGAAGGAGACCTATTATGCCCCTTTTACAAGACGTAATATAAGTCTCAAGTGTCTTTAGTCTCAAGTCTTTATAAAATCATTTTGAAAATGCCTGTTTTGAGTGGAATCTGAAATAGGCTGTTTTTGTGAATGTCTCTTTAAATGCAAATGAGCTGCTGCTCCACGCCTCCTTTTCCAGAATAGAGTTGTGCCTCATTCCTCAGATACTCCGTTAAAAAACATCTGTTTGGTTTTCATTATGTCTACTGTGCTGAAATCATGCATTTTAAAGCCATATTAGTTTAAACTTCTGATATACGGTTTTCTGAGTGCACACATCCCAAGCACGCACACAAAAACCAGCTGTCACACAGCATGTGAGTGCTAAACTAAGTTCTCTTTGATGTCTTATTGCGCTTCAACTGTCAAATGCACACAAGTTTGTTAAAAACACACAGGAGTTATTTCTGTTAAGGTAAACAGCTGGTAAAGAAATCATGTTTAGATTAGATCTGTGTGGCAGCAGTGTAATATACAGTAAATAAATAAATCAATAAATCCACTGCTCTGAGGCTGGGACTCTAAACTGTTCTGTGCTCATCAGTGCAGCCAAAGACAGAACAGTGTGCATGCTTTGCTCCAACTTTTGCCATGGCGTTAGAATATGGTACAGCTTTGTCGCTTGCTAAAACACAATGGTGGCACTGTGGGTGGAAACGTGCAGATTAAAGGGAGTTAATATTATAATAATATCCCCTTCCTATGTCATGAGGGGAGCGAAATCTGAGCGGCTCATTTTTTAAACAAGCTTGCAGAGAAAGGCTTACCAAAACAAAGTTACTGGGTGGGTAGATGCACCAGGGACCCAACTATAGCAGTTAAACATGGAAAAAAGTCAGATTTTCATGATGTGTCACCTTTAATGCTCTAAATGTAATGTAAAATGAAATACAATTAATTGTAAGGAACAAACTAATATAACTGACAAAACAAATGAAACTAAAGTACATTTTGCAATTTTTTTTGGTCCCCAAATTTTGCAAGTGTGACCACACCTTTGGAAAAAATGTCCAAAATGAGGTATAATAAGCAACACCTTCTAGGTAACTGCGATACCTTAAAACGCTGCTGCTGTAAGCAGCTCACTAGGTTGTGAAACAGCAAATGATCATATTTTCTCTCTAAGCCCAGAGAAAGTCAGTGCACACCACAGGGGGTCATCTGCCATAGACTGTCCAGTTCATTAACAACATAAAACAGATTTTCATGATATGTCAGCTTTAAACATAAAAGGTTTTATAACACACAGTACTCATCTCACTTAAGCTGAAGAGTCATGCTTTGAGTCCATATTGATATAAACCTGAGCATAATGACGCGTCATTGCTGGTCTGATGCAGCGCGAGTCTGCCGTTGGATCTGGGCTTTGACGTCAACAGGCCCATACACATCTGCTACCGTGACAACCGGAGGGAAAATGCTGGCTGCCTAGCGACAGATGAGGACTGATCTAAACACCAAAACTAGGTGATGACAGAGGAGGAGTCTGATGACACACAATTAACCCTGGTCAGCATTAATAATCAACTACAGAGCAAAATCCTCAGGCACTAAAGCTCCGCTGAATGTCCGAGCTTGTCGGACCAATCACACATGTAGTACCTAAAGGATGCACAACTTAACAGTCAGCTATTGATACCAGAATATGTCATGCCAGGTCACTAGTATGCGACTGTAACTACCAACAGTACCCTACTTATGCGGTAACAAAAGCTGCTGTGAATAATTCACTAATGGCTTGGCTACGTGACACTGCCTTTTAAATTCAGGGCTTTGAAATACAGGTTTTTTCTTTTTTTTTTTGGTCTCTACAATTACACCGTCTTTAGTCTTCCTTGTCAAAGGTGTTGCAGCAGCAAATGCCGTGATTCATTATAAGCTGCTCAACCCATTACTTGCACACAGGATGACGCATTATAACAGAAGTCATCACAGGGACAAACAAACACTGGTATGGTCTACACACTGCAATGCTAGGAGTGTTTGTGCAGCTATCAGTGGACAGGACTGCTTTACAGTATGTACATGCAAAAGAGAAGAGTAAAAAAAAGAAAGAAAATCTTGTATGCTTTTGAGCGTGAAGCAAAATTCAGTTGTTTACAGTTGGAAAAAAAAAGATAAAGTAAAAAATAAATAAATAATAATAATAATCAGGAGTGCACATAAGTGGTCCACAGGTCCGCATGCATAACTAAAATAAAAAAACGCGCTTTGTAAATAATTTCAGACAGCATATTTGCGTACCGACATGGTTGACAGCTGTTAATGCACAATTACATTTTAGATTGACAAACTGTACTATATAACATTTCTATTCAAACTGAAAGCAGAAATCTAAGCTATGTTTGGCGGCAAATGTCTGTTTTAATGAGTGAGTCATTTATTCATTCATTCAACCGATTCATTCAAACGAGTGATTCATTCAGAAATGAGGCAAGTGATTGCCCTTATGAATGGGCCACTGAATCACTGACTCACTCGATCCGTTCAAAAACGTGGATTTTTTCAGTAATGAAACACCGCTGTGTGTTGCTCGGAGACACACAACAGTTCTGCTGTGGCTTTGATCGGAACTATTTTCGTCAGCGAAATTGAGAAAAAAGTCAATATTTTGTCTAAAATCTAAGTCACTTAATTTTAACTTCATGTTTACTGAAATACTATTGTATAAAATCAGTATCACGTTGCAATCGTGTCGATATTGATATTCGGGGAAACATCGTGGCCATATAATTTTGCTTATCTAAATCATATTTAGTAAATATCTTTGTTTTTCTATCGCAGTATGCATCTATAAATTTCTGTGAGTTACTTTGCGTGTGCTGTCTCTCACACGCTCACTCGGGCTGTGCAAGCCTCATCTGGCACGACAAATACATTATCAGTCGCCGTTCACACTGAATGCCATTAAAATTAGAATCATTCTCACGCAAAACGACGTGTTTACACGTGACTGTGAGAGTGCGTGTGGCTGTGACATCATTGCCTGCGCCTGGCAATAAAAGGATCGTCTCGGAATCGGCAAGACGTGAGACTGACCGGCCGGTCACCGATCCGGGCCAGTCATGCGAAAAATCGTCCGATTCCGATCACTGGCCTATCAATCGGTGCATCTCTAATAATAATAATAATAATAATAATAATAATAATGCATTTTAATTTTACTAATACATTTAATCAGTTTCATACAGCTAGGCCCAAACAGAATCTGCAGTGTTATTTCTGTTAAAAATACATGTTGTAGTAGTAGTAATAATAATAATAATAATACTTTTTTATTACTTAGATTAATTGTTACTATTATAATTATTATTACTAATATTAATAATATATTTGAAATAAATACAAATTTAGACAGAATCTGCAGGGTTGTTTTTATTATAAAATAGATTGAAGAAAAAACAAACAAACACAAACAACACTTGTATTATTATTATTATCATTATTATCATCATCATCATCATCAGTATTATTATTATTATTATTATTATTATTATTATTATCATCATCATCATCAGAATTATTACTATAAAATGAAAAAATAATTTAATCTAGGCTATCTGCAGGAGCTTTCCTTCACATTTTTTTGCAGAGATTATGAAGGAAAATTTGCAGAATGGGTTCAAGCATAGCAAACTGTGGCAAATACAGCTGAAACCACTAGATAATTATATTGAATATACTTTGAGCTGCTAAATAAGGCACACTATTTAACAAACTAATCAGCATGGTTCATGTACAGATTACATTTATTTTCATTAAATGTCCAGTAAAAACATGTATATCATGACATATATAGTGAATTATAATATAATATAACATAGCATAACATAGTTGTTAAGAACTCCACAGACAGTTGCTGTTTTCACAGAACTACTACTGTGATCATTAAAACTGTGGCACGAGAGGCTATTTTCTGCCCTGGTAACAGTATGGCTTAACTGACAGTACAAACATAAGTATGTTTGGCACAGTGACAGAACAAATGGAGTGCTCTATATTCTGCAAAAGATCTTACAGACTAAACCTAGTGCTGGGCGATATATCTCATGCGATATGCATGCGCATCTCGTCAGTACAGCCGGTTCCTTGATTGGCAGTAAATCTCCATCACCTGTTTTCAAATGGAGCGGCGTTTAATACACGGAGCCGTAGATCACTGAGAAACTAAGCAATATCGCGTTCATTATCGAAGGCGATTCATCTGCGATAATGAACGCGATATTGCGTAGCTTGTCAGTGAACTACGGCTCCGTGTATTAAACGCCGCTCCAAATCTTGAAATTACAGAAATCAAGTCAAAAAGAATGATGACATAACACGGCAGGTCTGGACTACCCAACTTACACAAAGAGAGTTACTGTTAAGACTATTTAGAGGCAGCATTTGCACCAGTGTTATGTATGCTTGAGTCCAGGCC
The DNA here is from genome assembly GCA_021397915.2 of Tor tambroides. Lineage (NCBI taxonomy): Eukaryota > Metazoa > Chordata > Actinopteri > Cypriniformes > Cyprinidae > Tor > Tor tambroides. The sequence continues at coordinate 20,393 of JAFVLL020034387.1, forward strand.
AGATTTCAAACGTTCAAGCCTTTCCCCCTGGAGTAAGATTAGATTTCATAGTGCTTATTTCAGTGCAAAGCTCAATTTGTGAACAGCAGCCAAGAACAGTGTGGACTAAAAACAAACAGTGTGACGTTATTCTCGTTATTTCTAATTTCACACAACTACAAATATTTGAGAACGTGAGTTATTGAGTAAATGTCGAGATGGTGACATGCTACTTCATTAAACACAGACATCCCTGGCAACACGATAATGATGATAACTGCTTACTACGATGAACTCAATTCTAGAAAATCATTTTAATTTCAGCAAAAGACACAGACTGACCATATGAGAAACACAGATGGAGCTAATGTTGCAATAGCTATGATACTGATAGATATGGGGTTATTTTGGAAGGAATACAGATTTAATTGTCCTGATCTCTTCAACAATCAGATTTGTTTTGGACCAGCCAACAATATTACAAGGTAATATTTAGGGGTGGATGATACACTGGTAGATGTGATTAACCACTAGAAATTTGTCAACCGGTAGAAATTTTGGACTTCGTCTCTATCACGGTTACACACTCATGTGATGTTGCTGTGCTACGTGGTCATGAAAATGAAGTGTTTGCATGCATTTTTAAGCACTCTGGTTTTTGTGTGATTTTAAGCCACTGAAACGCAATCAGCAGTGAAAGAGAACTCATTTCGCTATATGCATGCTGTCAGAGAGGCGAACGGTTAAATACACACACTTATGTGTAAAAATGCCCGTCTTTCCAAGTATCCTCAAACACAGTAATTTAGGTCTTAAGTAAAAGCAAACAGCTGAGAAATAAAACACGTGTAACAGTACATTGGATGCTGGCAGCTCTTAAAGTGACAGCAGTCTAATATTCCTGCTGTCATTCATTCATGTTAATCAAACAACAAAAGAGAAAATCTCTCGCTGCTCTTGACTAAATCACTTTTGTAACTTTTATAAGAAGAAATATATTTAAATTTACACAGTGAAGAACACTTATTTGTTCTACTGTAGTTGTTTTGTCCTATTGTTTGCAATTAGTTACTTATTCTCATTTACTTGCTGACTGTTTATTTGTCTTCAGTCAGCTTGAGTTCTTTTTTTTTTTTTTTATTTAGGCTAGTATTAGTTTTTGTGTGATATTGACACTGGTGACAAGAATGATGAAATTTCATGGCATCACAAATTTTGATATCATAACGACCTTGTTTAAAGCAAAAATAACTATATTGTGATACTGTGAAATAAAATATATAAGATTTTGATCATATTGCCCACCCCTAAGATGAAAACAACGAGAATATTCAACATTACTCCAACTTTACAAAAAGTGTTTTCAAAGGGAGGTGTTGTGTATCCACTGTTCTCTGTCGTGCAACCTGATTCCACAGAGATCATGTTTTAGAGACCAAAAGAAAGACTAAAAGGTGGAATTTACCAGCAAGATGAATGGTGGCCACATGCAAAAAGCCCATTTTCTGAGTCAGTACGAACCAATAAGTCAACCAAAGCCATGCTAAATCTGAACCCCTGTCCGACATCAGCTATTTCCTGTGAGGTTTGTGGGATGGGGGCAAGGAGGGGGAGTCCAAGGCATCTGGTTCAAGCTGCAGCCGGAAAGCCTAGAGCGACCTCAGTCTAAAGCAGCTACTGGGACGACGAGCCCTGACCACACAATAACCTCTCTGAAGGCCAAAGGAGCTCTGCAGCTGTTCAGAAAACAAGCGTAGGGCACGTCGTCTAGACAGCGCGACGATCAGGATGGGATTTCAGCCGGGGGATGTTAAAAAAAAACAAAGGCAGCGAAACGTGTCAGGGGATGTGAGATTAGGGAGATCAGCTGTGTCAAAACCGCTGTCAGCAGTCTCTCACTGCAAACAGGCAGCGTGCGAGGGTGTGGGAGTTTCAGAAATCCGCCCCCAGCTGATCATCCCAGCCTAACCCCAGGGTTTTCAGCGTCTTGTGTTGCTCACAAAAGGGGCGAGGACATCAGACTCTCTCTGGCACGTAGTCAACCGCCTGGAGAGAGCCGAATATGAACACGTAGCCACAGCAGATGATCCACACGTGCCTGCCAGGAGCGAAACAGTGTTAAAACCTTTCATTAACAACGGCTTCTGTGAACGAGAAGACATGGGTCACTGGGTTTTTTCCGCCCCTCCTGCTCAGCGTCCAGTCAGAGAGCTCTCAGTAAACAAAACCCACCCAAACACTGCTTATCTAATCTCCTACTGCAGAGAGCAGTTATTCAGACTTCCCCTACAAATCATCCAAAACATCCGTGAGGGCCACAGGTCCTTTTGCAAAAAGGAACATATATCAGGGGGGTTTGGGAAATCTGAAAGGAAATTTAGGTTGTGCAACACAACTCGAGCCGTTACAACATAATGTAGCGTACTGGATTTTAATAACACGCAAAGTAACATGAAACGTGATTGTCAGCTGCAAATCTGTCAAGCAACACCTCTGACACCTGTTTTTCAGATCTGATAGATAACACCCACAACTCGTTTGCCAGTTTTAGGAGAAAGTGTCCTGAAGATGTGCTAGCGACACAGATTCTTTATTGGCATCTACAGTTCCAACATTTTAACATCCAACAGAACTTCTAACAGGTTCTTTCATAGTGGAAAAAAGATTCTTTAGATTTTTGAACTGCTCTTTACACTGTTTAATGAAAGGCTCTTTGGGGAACCCAAAATGGTTCTTCTTTGGCAGCACTGTGAAAACCCTCATTTGGAACACTTATTTTTATAATGAATCATTACTAGGTTTTTTTTGGGGGGGGGGGGGTACTTGCTAGCACTAAAACGATTCCCTTAATTCCCAATTTCACAACAGTCATGTGTTGCAACTCACAGACAAACTAATGTTTTTCCCCGGCTACGCCCAAAGGAACATACCACTCATAACTAAAGCCTGGCTCGTGCACCGCCCGTAGTTCTAGAAGCAGAGCGTACAATGAGAATACATTGGCTTGAAATTCACATTCTGTGGGACCTCGCAACCAGGGCTATTCCAGAACAGAGTTTAGGGTTTATGGCACCAACCAAACCTTTTTTAATGGAAGCTAGGCATTCCTGAGGTCACAGCAAAACAGATTCCCATCAGAGGGTTTAGGTTATGAGAACGGGTGAAATGTGAAGCTAAAACAAGAGGACACAGCAGTCAGCAGTTAAGGGTAGTAATAAACAGCGACATCAAAACATACTGAAGCAAGCAAAATGTTTACAATGAGGAACTGAATCACTAAAGAAATAAAAACCATATGGCTCAAAATATAATCATAATAAAAAAAAATATATAAAACAATCTTTGTTGTTTAAAATGCTCTTATACTCATGAATCACGGTGAGCAGGTGTGAAACTAATCTACTGTTCTGAGAGAAAATTATTAAACAATTACAATTTTTTATCAGTCCAGGGCTCGACAGTGCGAGCATTTCACTCGCATTTGCGACTAAAAATAGATGTGTGCGAACTGGAAAATGTATTTAGGAGCACAAGTGCGAA
>JAFVLL020034389.1:0-33700 GCA_021397915.2 Tor tambroides
CACCCCTAAACCTACCATCTCCACACCCTAGATGTGGATCTAACCCCACCCCCTGGATCTTTGTTCTGCAGTGAGGGGCTACTGAGGATTCTAGCACACGTACATCACGGAGACGTCTATTCGACGGCCACATTTACATCTGGAAGGCATATTTTTGATAGAGTGTTTGCTCATCTGCAATAGGTCTAGGACGTTCCTATCAGATGTCAAATAGACGTCTATTAGATATCTTTAATATGTTTATGATTTAGAATGTATGTAAAACTGACATTTTACAGACGTCTGTCAGATGTTTGTACAGAGCAGATGCTTTCCAGATTAAGAAATCTTTAACAGAAATCTTGCAGACGTAGGCCTACGTGTGCTATCTGCAAAACTGGCTAAAATATCCTGGTTTTGGCTTCGTTGTCCTGTATTGAGTCCTCATACACTAGAAGGGATAGCCTATGTCTGGAAAACCTATTAGATTGTTTTATTAACGTACACCTACCCCAACCCTAAACCTAGCCTTGCAATAATGCAAATACAGTAATTAATTGTTGTTCACTGTGACAAAAATGATGCAATACTGATGTGCGCATGTCCAGTGGGACAACCTGGAAGCAGGCCTATCAATGCCTTCATGCTATTGGTCAAACTACATTTTAGTCTTTACCTACAGCAAGTATTAAAACAAGAGAAAAACAAAGCCAAAACCCAGACGTTTTATAGCCTAAGCAATTTAAAAATCTTAGCCAGACATGTTTGGGAAAAAGAGGACGCGGTGTCACATGAAGCTGTTTAGGCAGGATATTGTTTTTAGCAAATCCACATTCAGGTAGGTTACCTTTATTCGCCCCACAAAGCCAATTGTTTTCTACTACTTTTTTTCTCCATATTGAATATCCTGTTCTGACAAATTGAGAACTGTGCACAACAACTTTGAATCAGAAAATGTTCCACAAAGCTCAAATAGACAAAGCAACTAAGAGTTTAATTTGACGGTTTGCTTCCTTCTGAAGAGTAAAAAAGAGATTTCGGATCTCAGAAATTTCAGAAAGCAGAGAACCAAAAGAGGGAGAGAAATGTGAAGTAGCCTACTGACCTCGAGCGCTTAACGAACTCGCATTCAAGGGATAGTTTAGTCTACCTAAAATGTAAATTCTCATCAATTACTCACCTTCAAGTTCTAAACGTATGACTTTCTTCTGCAGAGCACAAAATAATGTATTCTGAAAAACGTCGGTAACCATACCACTTGGGTGACACACTGTGGACGCTGGACTGATGTTTTTCCAGGTACTTTGTAAGTGAGTAATCACGAGATTTTCTCCTTAACGCGATTCTTCCATTAAGCTGCAGGGGGCCCCAAAGCACACAATAATGACTCATTCATATGCGTTCTCCGATATTTCTTTCCTGGTGAGAAGCTTTCAGATCACTGCCATAGGATTTCTGCCAACTCTCATGTACACAGTAGCATAGCTCATGTGTGTATAGGTACCCAGTGACCTTCCCCCTGCAATGCAATGGAGGTGGTGGCGTTGTGCGTTAAAGGCAAGAATATATAGATAATTCCATAATTTGATGTACACAAATCCAGAATATGTGTTTTTCTATTTTTATTTTTATGATTGTCCTTTGTAGGAATATATTCATGTCTTGTTTCCCTGTTCTTGTATATTTCTACGTTTTTTGCAATAAAAATAAAAATAAAAATAAAGGCAAGAATATGCAGAACAAAAAGTCCAGCATTTTGTGTCATTATTGACCCCTGTGGTTATCAGTCATACATTTGCTTTGGGGTTTGCATCAGCATAAAGGATGCCAATTAGACATACTAAACTCCAAGACATCATGTGAGTGAATCACTGGATGCAGCCCGCTTTCACTTCAGGTCTACAACAGTTAAGGTCCTGAAAGTGTGAAGGCAAGATCCTTAACGTCATTAGCTACTGGCCTTATTGATAAGTGATAAACATTACTTTCTTGTTTATCCCTCCAGCTTTGTTACTGATGCATTGTCTCTTTCTGTAGGTACTGTATGTACAGTAGCAGCCTTGAGGCAAGAGCTCAGCACAAGGGTTTGACTCATAAAAGCCAAATGTACGTTCACAGCCAGTTCATTCTATTTATTTGCTATATTTTAAATGCATATGCTTCAATGGATCCATAACAGGCTGAATTATCGTATGTGTCATTCATAAATTTCACATGATTTCATAGTTTAGTTCTTTCTAAACACTGGGGAAGGACAGATTTTGATCCAACCTGTGACTGCTCATTGCAGAGTTTTTCATAAGATCCAATGTTTTATGAATTCTACTCTATGCGGCATACAGGTAACCAGTGTTGGGAAGGTTACTTTGGAAATGTAATATTTTACAGATTACAAGTTACCTACTTAAAATGTAATAAGTAGTGTAACTTTTTAATTACTTTATTAATGTAACTGATTACATTTGGTTACTTTTTGATTACTTTTCTATATTTCTAATGTTTTCAAGTGTTAATCATTTTCAAACATGTAAACCAGGCAGGGGTAACCTTACAGTAGTACTCAACACTGATTGCTGTCAGACTTTTGAAATCCTTAATCACTTGAATTAAGATTATATTAATTTAATTTTAAAGGAGACATTGAATGCAAAATATCTTCATTTGCATATAAATGTGTCTTAGCAGTGTGTGGACACAACCACCCTACAATGATAAAAATTCACTCTTTTTTTTAATCCCCCAAAAACCTAAACAGTCTTAATTATCAAGCGATTTTCATTTTGGAGTGAATAACCAGCGCTCTCTTCCACCTTCAATACCACGACTGAGGTGAGACCCTTGAGCAAGGCACCGAACCCCCAACTGCTACCCGGGCGCTTCAGCAATATGTGTGTGTGTGTGTGTGTTCACTGCTGTGTGTGTGCACTAGGATGGGTTAAATGCAGAGCACAAATTCCGAGTATGGGTCACCATACTTGACCACACATCATTTCACTTTTACTAAATTTGTTTATGTCTGGCTGAGCAAATCATTTTACTCCAGACTGCTTTCTGAATGAGGGACAATTCAAGGCAAGTTTTGTTAAAAAGTTAAAACTCAAGGATGGATCAGTAACCATTGTTTATGATCCAGCTGCACCTCCAGAAGAAGTGAGTCTCACACTTTATATTTTTTATGATTATTTGCGAATTGCCTTTGCTCTTCCACAGAAGAGAGGGGCGGGGTGAGCAGAGCTCATTAGCATGTAAAGAGTTATGCACTGTAATGAGTCGCTGTGAACAGAGCTGTTTTTGACAAGGTAAAAAGGGTGTTGTTATACATGACCACTGAGAATACTTTAAGAAGACCCTAATGAATCATACCAACTTGGGGAAAATGGGCATTCAATGTCCCCTTTGAAGCACAGCCACCACAAAAATCAGACTTACTTTAAAATCATTCTGAGGTTAAATACAGATTTAAAATCATAACAAGAAATAGTTTAATAGCTATGATACTGTTTTTTTTTTTCAATCAAATCTTTGCATAGCTATGACAGGAAGCACTGGAATAACGATGCCTTAGAAAAAAAACTGTTAATCTTAAAAAAAAAAAAAAAATGAAACATATACATAAACTCATATAGGAAATACGTATAAGAGTTATCGGATAAGCATGTTATAAACTTCTGAAACATTGGTGTTTCATATTTTAGAGCAGTCACTGCAATTTATGAAAGAAATCAATTAAATCTGTATGTGGGAGTGTGTGTGAAAAAATCAGATGTAACCCCCTTTGTAATCCTTAACATTTTCATAAGTAACTAATTTAATTACACATTTTTTCTTAGTAACTGTAACTGATTACAATTACTTTTATTTTGTAATTAAATTACGTAATTCCGTTACATGTAATTAGTTACACCCCGACACTGCAGGTAACATTAACAGATCATTATGGAAGGATTTGAGTTCATTTTTGAACAACACAGAAGTGTTTATTCAGGACAATAGAGTTTATCTGACATTTAAGACTCACAACAAACAAGTAACTCCACTGGGAGAATAATAAACAAATATTGATATTTAAAGCTCATGGCAGATAAACACAAAGATTGCTTGCAATGACTGAGGATGATCTTGGATTTCTTTTATCTTTGTTCATCTCACTGTTCACCTTACAGTTCAAGTTAAATGCCGATATGATAACAGAACAACACTTTGCATTAAAAGCATCTGTGGTGAGAATGAGAAGAAAAAAACCTACGCTATCTCACGGCAATTCGTACATATTTTACGAGGTGGCTAATTCGTATGAATTCGTACGACCTCACTCGTACGATTTAGTACGTTTTTTCTTAACCGGTAGGTTGACGGGTAGGTTTAGGGGCGGGGTTAGGTGAAGGTCATTCTTACAAATTCATACGAATTGGCAACTTGTAAAATACGTACGATTTAGCAAAAATCGTATGAATTTGTACGAGTGAGATCGTACGAATTCGTACAAATTAGCCACCTCGTAAAATATGTACGAATTGCCGTAGAGACACAAACTGTATCCCACATGAAGGAACAGAGAACACATGCCATGATTAAGCTAAACCCTTTTAATTTACATGTTTTTTTGGCAAATATTTTCTGGAGTTTATGTCCACAGATACAAGTCAAGTGCTAAAGCTCATGCGCTAAAAGAGTTCATAGAGTGGCAAGCACAGTCCTAATAGCATTGCAGTGAGATTCAATACAAGTCAGCTAAGCAGAATATCAAACATAAACCTCTAGACACCCATAAAAAGTTAAACTGTGTTGCTGTTTAATGGAATAGGGATATTAGTCAGAGCCAGCATGTGCTCTGACACACAGTGAGGTTGTGCTTTGGGTGACCTGAGTTTGAATCCTTTGTGGTCTTTCTGGTCTTGTCCACTTTTTGTCTTTTTCACTTCTCCCCCAAAATGAGAGCTATTTGGTGTTGTAACTGACATGTTTAGTTGCATACTGCTGTCTTAAGTCTCTGACTAAAAATAAATGGCGAGACCCCAGTTACATTCCATCACTGAAAGGCAAAAATAGAGAAATGTGTGACTTTGACATGCAGCTAAATGATACACACATGCTGATTGCAGCAGTTGGATTGAGTTTGGCGGCATATTGTTGATAATTGGTGAAAGTCCAAGCTGAATCTGATTCTGACAACTATGAGAAGCAACAAAGTTAATGACACCTCAAAAAGACAGACAGACACCTAGGAAGTGCCCTGATGTTTTTGATGTCAGCAAGCAAGTTTCACCATAGACTGTTTCCACTTCATCAGCTTTGAACAGAGGCATGTACACACAAAAAATGCTCGAACACTGTCATAGTCACAGATAACTAAAATATACTTTATATACACATATTGAACATAAGGTACCTGTGGGGTCCAAAAGTGTGACACCACTAGTGAAAATGTTTTTCTTTTTTGCATTTTAAATTAGCGGCTTAATAATTTGAGTGGAAAAGATAAAATGAAAAATTAATATGATTGTCAAAATCACTTATTATTTGGTTTGTCCTCTATTTGCTTTAATGACATCAACATTTGAGTTGAACTCCAACTGTGGAGAACTCGATATCATATGATCTAGTATAAATTGAGATGATCCAAAAATCTTGATTTTTTTTTTTTTACAATTTGATTGGTACAAAAACGTATGACTTTTAGAAAAATAGTAAGCATAAAGAGCCACACTTGAACTTAGCCATCAGTGAGGCGTAAGCAGATCATACGAAAATGCACAAATGAGATCATACAAACTCATCACCAATTCACCAAAGTGTAAAGCAGTTACAAAGTACTATGAGATTGTCTAGGCTTCACCAAAAAACACAGTCAAATGATCAGTGTCACAATCATTTGAATAATCACCTAGAAATAATACAGAATTTCAAATATTTCATATTAATGTCAATCATAGTGTCTTTTAAAAATGTTGTTAAATCCTAAAACTGTCCATTTATTTCAGGGTTTTAATGAGAGTTTAAATTCTAGATTTTCAGTGTAGTTTCAGACTGTCAGACCCCACTGCATAATGAATACACATAATAGGCATGACTAACACATAATTGACCTGCCCTTTCAGCAAGCGATGGGTCACATTTGATCTACCCCCCAGTTCTCTGATTTTCTTGCCGCTTCTGAGCTTTCAAAATCATTGATAGTGCTTGTCAAATTTCCAGTCATTTTTTTCTGAACGCTACGTGTCTGCTTTTGTCCGTCTCCTTATCTCTTGATAACATCATTATGACCACCACGCTTTGGCATCTTCTCAAGGTAAACTTTTTCTTTGTACACTCAGTCTCCTTTCAAATCAGACATTTATCTAAAGTGGAGGCTGACAGCCAAAACAGCACAGTATCTCCTTAAAGGTCTTCCTCATTTCCAGGCTGCGGCAGGCGTAGATGAGGGGGTCAATCACAGAGTTGCACATAATGAGAACCAGGTACGTGGTGAAGTGTGACATGTAGCAGAGGCAGAGCGGATGGTGCGGACAGGACACCAGCAGAATGAGGTGGAGGAAAAACGGTGCCCAGCAGCACACAAACACGCCGAGGAGGATGGAGATGGTCACGGCTCCCTTCATACAGCTGCGTTGACGTGGGGCCGAGTTGCCGGCAGCCGCTGGGGGTAATGCTGCGATTCTCTGGATGTGAAGTTTGGCGAGAAGAAACATGTGTACGTAGAGAGTGGCCATGAGCAGCAGCATGGCAAAGAACATTGTGATCAGACAAACAATCACGGTCTTGCTCTCCGAGTACACGATGAAGACGATCCCACAAACCACGCACACCAACCAGATTGCAGTGATGGCCACCAGCGCTCTGCGTACGGTCACTATGCTGTGGTAGCGTAAGGCGTAGAAAATCGTGACGTAGCGGTCGATGGCAATCGCCAAGAGGTTGCAGATTGATGCCACGAGAGAAATGCAGATCATTGAATCAAACACATTGTCCATCAAACGCACAAAATGGTCACTGGTCACCAAAAGGCGACTGCTTAGTATGGCAATGAAAATGGTCTCCAAAGAGTTCGAAACACTCACCAACATGTCCGCGACAGCCAGGCTGCACAGGAAAAAATACATCGGAGAGTGAAGATTCTTGTTTTTGACCACAGCCAAGATGACGAGGATGTTCTCCAGAAGACTCACAATACCCAAGGTGAGAAAAACCTCCGCCTGGATCTGAACTTGCTCGCACAGCGCCCCTGCTGGAGGATCAACGGTGCTGCCATTAGGAGGCAAAGATGTGCTGTTTGCAGGTTTCTGCCCTTGAAGAAACTGCAGGTATGAGTCGTTCATCAGGATTTTTTGAGATAAACAGATGGGGAAGAACAAATAGCAGATTAGGGATGAAAATTACAGAGGAAACAAAAAAATTAAAGCAGAAAAAATTATAAAGAGTAAAAAAAACTGATTCAGACAATGGAATAAATAACAAAAAGCTGCAGGTGTAGTTAACAAATGTTGCAGTTCTACAGATGTTGGCTTCAAAAATCCTCTGCTGCTCTTCTGCTTGTTGGAGATGCTTCTGTAGAAATGCTGTGTGATTCAGAGGCTCGGAGCAAACGGACTCTCTCTCACAGCCACTGGCTGTACGTCAGCAGATGCAGCCACCGCCTGCTCTTTGTGTGTTTGCTCAAGATTTTAAATGAAAGATGTGGATACGTACACACACAGACACACACATTCATAGTGCATGGCAACAGGCAGGTGTGTGCATTTTTGATCCAAATTAATAAGTAATTTATTTAATATATATTTCCAAAGCTATGTCACGCTTAGGTTTTTATTATTGTTAGTAATTTATATTAACCTTCTAACGCTTATACACTATGGTGCATAGATGAGTCATGTTTATATGTCATTGTGTTGGTTGGCATATTAAAAATGTGGTGTTCATATGTGAAACACCTTGCAAGGGTCAAATAATTCTGTCTAGAGCATGTTCAAGGAGTAAAACGTGCTATATTTAAAAATACTGCACTGATAAATGGTAAAGAAAACAGAGTCTCAAAAAGTGATTTTAAAATGAAATGCAATTTAAACAACAGTGTGTATGCCCGAGCAAAGTCAAACACAAAAGCTTCGCTGTTAACCGTGAAAACATGGTGCAAACCGGACTTAATTCATATTCTGCAAATCGGAATAGTTCACCTAAAATTTTCAATTTGTTGAATACTCACCCTCAGGCCATCCACTTTGTTTTTTTCAGTCATCAGAACAACACCAATGCATCCTCTGTAGTGAATGGGTGCCTTCAGAATGAAAGTTCAACTAGTTGATAAAAACATTACAATAATCTACAAGTAATCCACACAACTCCAGTCCATCAATTAACATTATGTGATCTGAAAAGCTGCATGTTTGTAATAACCATTTTTCATTAGAATGGCTTCATCTGTGGCTATTTTTAAGTCTAAATTAAAAACCTAATTGTTCGATAAGGCTTTTAATTCTGGTTGAAGCACTCTTTGTCCTTGTCCTATGTTTTTGTTGCATGTTATGATGTATTTTTTCTCCTTCCTCTTTTTATTTTTCATTGTGTTATTGCTGTTTTTAGTTATTCTATTGTAAAGCACATTGGTCAACACTGGTTGTAGTAAATAGTGCTATTTAAATAAAATTGCCATTGCCATGTTTGTAATAAATAAATATATCATTGAAATGTTCTTAACTTCAAACTGCTGCTTCAATCTGGCTAATACGAGTTTATCACATTGCCTTCTCCAGTGAAAAGTCATCTAGTCTGAATCAGGAGAGAAATCAAGCACGGTTTAAAAAGTTAAAGTGCCTTAATGATGGACTTGTTTATAACAAACAAAGTTTTTGCCTCAGAAGATGTAAATTTATTGATTGAAGTCGTGTTGATTATGGATTACTGTGATGTTTTTATCGGCTGTTTGGACTCTAATTCTGGTGGCACCCATTCACCGCAGAGGATCCATTGGTGAGCAAGTGATGTAATGCTAAATTTCTCTAAATCTGTTCCAAATCAAATTTAATTTTTTTTTTTTAGGTTTGGGTGGGGGCGGGGCCTTGGGGGCCTGGGAAAGATTATATTCATGCTTTTACATTAAAACCTTTTTCTTTTTTGTAATTTAAATAATTTATACACCAGATGGTTTGTGTTAATAACAAAGTAAATAATTTTGTTTGAGCTCTTTCATGGAAGTGATTTGTAATCTTGATTTTGCACAGGCTCGCTGTGATGAAGACATGTCCTTGCGGAACTGTAGTCATTTTCTGCTCTTGATACAGAAAAAATATGTTCTCTCATTCCATGCAGTATCCAGGGTAACTTGTATATATATTTTTTGACACAAGTCTTTAATTGTGAAACCTTGAGGAGAGAAACGTGCTACAATGCATGAAATGCCACAAGAAAAAACTACAGAAATTTATATGAAGTGAATAAGTGGATAAAAGCATCTGCAAAATGACTAAATGTAAATGTGATGTAAATGTAATTGAGTTTGAGCATATATTCCTGTGGGTGTGCGTATATGTGAGTGTGAGAAGGATTTTAGTGTGGGTCTGTGTGATGAGTGTATTCCCACAGGATATTGATTGATTTTTTTCACACCTCATCACCTGCTTCAGTGACTTCATGAAAAGTTCTAGACCAGACTGTTTCACATCGTGCTTGGTTCACACTCCAGCAGATAATCGTTTATCAATACATCTGACTCTGTTAGGTGCCTTCTCAGGAAACCCAGGGAAAAAACAAGAGCTAAATTTATCAGTTAATCTAACAGTACTGTATTGCTGATAAGAGAGATGAAGCATGATAAATTGAAGTGAATAAATGAACCCGACCATCAAACCAATATACAGTGATTCAGTCAGAATGAATTGAGCCTTGGCATGAGAAATGAATTTGTTTTTTGGACATTTTTATTATCTGTACCTTTCCACTGGATAAATCAAGGACATACCAGCCTCAGGAACACTTGAATATGTAAGTGGAATATGTAACTAACTGGAGGTCCAAGAGTACAGCAGGGTCAGGGTTAAAGAATACTGATGGTGTTTAAACACAGTTTGTATTCCACAGGCTATGCAGTGAACTTTCATTGGAGTAAGTTCACTACATTGCCTGCGGAATACAAATTTAGATTCAAACAACAATTAATCTCAGTGCTCGTCCCCTTGGATGCCCCAAAAAAGGGGGGGGGGGATTTTTAGGGGAAAATAACTTTTTGGACATTGTTTTCAGGACAATTAAGCAAATTTACACCCAAATTCTCATGCAATGCAAAATATAGTAATTACTGTAACAAGAAAGCATTATATATAAGTATTTAAAGGAAAAGACGTGACATGTGGCCAAGTATGGTGACCCATACTCAGAATTTGTGCTCTGCATTTAACCCATCCAAGTGCACACACACAGCAGTGAGAACACACACCTATAGCAGTGGGCAGCCAATGCTGCAGTGCCCAGGGAGGAGTTGGGGGTTCAGTGCCTTGCTCAAGGGTCTCACCTCAGTCGTGGTATTGAGGGTGGAGAGAGCGCTGGACATTCACTCCCCCCACCTACAATCCCTGCCGGACCTGAGACTCAAACCCATGACCTTCGGGTTACAAGTCCAACTCTCTATCCATTAGGCCACGACTGCCCCAAAGGACTCCTTTCCTTTAAACATTGATAGCATTTGTTGCACACCCTAAGGATTAATTACTTTTTTATATTAAATCATTGCAAATACACTAAATCGGTGATGAAAATCAATTAAAAAGACCAAAATGACTTTCTCACCACGCAGTAAACAACATCTTCACATCAAGAATGCCTAGACACTCTTTGTTTCACAGAGTTTCCATGTGTTTCCTTTAATAATAATGCTGTTTTGAAACCTCAGACTTCAGAGTTCACAGAAAACCTTGGTCCTTTAGTTTCAGTTTCTTATAACATTTCGCTATTGAATGGTGGAAGACTGACAGGAGACTACAGGGGTGTCAAAAATCACCTTGACATTAAAAGTAAAAAAGGCATATACTGTAATTCTCAGCCATGTAAATTCCTGTTCATCACTGCATACATGCAGCTGTGGGGAGGAATATAACCTTTGCTCAGGAGTCCACTCGTGTCTTAATCAAATCCCTCTGACTTGCACCTTTCTCTGACTCATCGAGTGCACAGTACTGCTTTTGTCTCCTGGGGACATGGAATAGTTCATGGACAGGACTCCTTGGGGGATTTACTTATGCACACAGTGCCGTACTGTATAACAATATAGCCTATTCACTCTCCATGCTTGGTTTTGTAACTGCTATACTTTGGATATACAATTAAGTTTCAGATTTAAAGGGACAGTTTACCCAAAAATGAAAATTTGCTGAAAATTTCCTCAACCTCAGGCTTTCCAAAATGTAGATGTGTTTGTTTCTTTATCGGAACAGATTTGGAGAAATTTAGCATTACATCACTTGCCCACCAATGGATCCTCTGCAGTGAATGGGTGCCGTCATTTGGAGAGTTTCAAAAGCTGATTAAAACATCATAATTATCCATAAGTATTCCACAACTATTCCATCAGTCAACATTCAGAAGTGAAAAACAAGTGTTGGTAATAAACAAATCCATCATTAAGATGTTTTTAACTTTAAAACGTTGCCTTCGGCCAAAATACTAGCCCTCTACTGCTTTCTTCAATGAAAAAGTCATCTTGTCTTAATCAGGAGAGAAATATGCACAGATTAAGCACCATTTACAAGTGAAAACAGGCCAAAACAGTTCTACACAAATTTTGTAACGTTTTTATCAGCCGTTTGAACTCTCATTCTGACGGCACCCATTCACTGCAGAGGATCCATTTGTGAGCAAGAGTGTAATGCTAAATTTCTCCAAATCTGTTCACATGAAGAAACAAACTCATCTACATTTTCAATGGCCCGAGGAAGAGTACATTAAGTAAGTTTTCATTTTTGTGTGACCTATTCCTGTGGCTTATTTTTGTTATATCATTGAGTGTTTTTGAAGCTCAATAGCTTCATCAAGTGAGACCAATTGCTTCATGTTTTCATACACTCTTGCACTGTGTAAGCTATTGAGAATTACCGTGCAGACTTTATGCAGCCAAAGGCACCATTTCATAGAGGATGGACTTCACTAAGATTCTTCTGACATTACCCATATTACACAAATTCACAATATTAATGCGCTCTGACAGCTGTCACATCATTTCATAAGAAGATTAGCTGTGGCTGGTTACCTGCAATGTCTGCATCATTTTAATCATATTTACTCTGTGTAATAAAACAGCAAATATTTAATATTACAAGAATTTCCCCCTTATTAAAAATGCTTCCTTAAATAATAAATACCTTGGCAAAATGGACACTTGTATGTTTCTAAGTGTCAATAAATAAAATGATGAAAGGTGTTGCAGTGTGTGTTAAAACAGTGCCACAGTTTTCAAACCCTGTAACACTGACTTTAGAAAGGTTTTTGCATAAAGTCTCAAATACATGTGGGCGTATTTAACAGTCTCTACGCATTATTAGTTAGTTCCATGACCCTTGCCCTGCTGTGCCCACACACAAACCTGCAAAAATACAGATCCAGAGAGACTTTGCTAAATGTTCTTTGTGAATTAAAGCCGCTTGAGACATTGTTCTCAAACAAATCGCCTTTTCTTTAAAAGACATTTAAGTAGTTTAAGCTGCAGTGCATGTGCTTTATTTCAGTTATTGTTATGAACTATCCAACAATGAAATGTGCTATAATTTTCATGTTTGTCCTCATCCTAATGCAACTTTACACTTTAGCCATTTGGGTCAAATTTCTCGATCAGTTTTATTTTACTGAGCACATATCACTGATGGGAGATCAGACAGCGTTGATCATGTCCACTAGAGGGTGTAAGTGCAGTACATGGGGCAAATGAGCATTTGTCATTGAGCACCAGACTCTAAGCATTCATTTTAAAGACCAGTGTTATTTTATTATCATAGATATGCAATAATAGTTTTTTGAATGAGATTTTATTTTCATATTTTCATTTCAATTGTAGTAAAAGTTGTTGTTGTTTTGTCATTCTTTTTTTTTTTTTTTTTACTGTTTTTTAATGTATAATGTCTATACAATTTTTTATAAATTTTTTAATGAAAATTTATTTAGTTTTAGTTATTTTAATAATTCAACAACAAACTAAAAATAAGAAATGTTGCCTTGGCAACTAGCTGAAATAAAACAAGTTTATTTTAGTTAATGCTTATTTTCTAAAAAGTAATGATTTTTTTTTATGGTTTTAGTTTAACGATAATAAAACACCACAAATGTAACTGCAACAAGTTGCAGGCCATACATTTTCCAGATAATAACGCTTGAGGATACATTACCTGATCTTAAATACGACCTATTTTTATATCTCATGAGTCATTGTCATATGTGCCCGATGTTGATCTGTGTAAATATGAAGAGAGCCGTGAAAGTGACATTTAAAGAATATTTTTTTTTCGAAGAAAGCAAAGTGAACATGAAATGAAATCATATTTCTCCTCCTCTTCTCATCTGTTTTCTCTGCAGTGGGTTTCTATGACTTTCTTTCCCAGCATATTCAATCAGTAGAAGGTTTTCTATTCTTAATCAAACAAATGACACCGGCTAGAAGGGTCTTTGTACGCTAACAGAGAAGATTATGATGGTAAAATGAGGGTCTATAATAAAAAATTCAGCACATCCTTTCCACATCCAAGGTCTTTCTTGGAGCACATTTGCTCATTTGCTTATAAGAGCTACAGTCCATTCAGGTCTAAACACAGCACACTCACTAGTTGCGTAAGCAATGAATGTACTCATATGTGCACCTTATATGTGACCCTGGACCACAAAACCAGTCATAAGGGTCAATTTTTTGAAATTGAGATTTATACATCATCTGAAAGCTGAATAAATAAGCTTCCCATTGATGTATGTTTTGTTATGATAGGACAATATTTGGCCGAGACGCAACTATTTGAAAATCTGGAATCTGAGGATGCAAAAAAAAAAAAATCAAAATACTGAGAAAATCACCTTTAAAGTTGTCCAAATGAAGTTCTTAGCAATGCATATTACCAATCAAAAATTGAGTTTTGATATATTTACAGTAGAAAATTTACTAAATATCTTCATGGAACATGATCTTTACTTAATGTCCTAATGATTTTTGGCATAAAAGAAAAATCAATAATTATGACCCATACAATGTATTTTTGGCTATTGCTACAAATATACCCCAGCGACTTAAGGCTGGTTTTGTGGTCCAGGGTCACATATGATGTTTTGTAATGTTTTGCACTGTCTGCCATTTAGCTGTGTGTTTGTTGTTGCTTCTGTTTTACTGCCAAAGGATGAGAGATGCAATATTAGATTAACGCAATACGATTTTGCTATCTGGAAAGAAACATTTCTCGTAATTCCAAACAACATTTATTATTCATTTAGTAATCATATACCAAGAGACTATACAATACAATTAAAAAAATAAATAAAAAAAATAGACAAAGCCTTGAGGCTCAGCAGATATCAAAATGCTTGAGAACTCACTCTGGAATTGTTGGGCAGTTTGAGAGACTGATATTGGGTTAAGAATATGGGAGGGCAAGGTAGCTGATTATTTTTCCATGTAAAATAATGAATTCAGCTTATTATGCACAGATCAACTATCTGTAGGTTTATTACCTAAGAAGTGAAAAGCACTGTATTATAATATATTCTAAAATATTTTGAAATGCAATCATTCCGATGGCAAAGCCAAACTTTCAGCAGCCATTTTTTAGTCTTCAGTGTTACATGATCCTTCAGAAATCATTCTAATATAATATAATGCTCAAGAAACAATTCTATCAATGTTAAAAGCAGTTGTGCTGCTTAATATTTTTGAGAAAATTGTGATAGATTATTTTCAGGATTCTCTGCTGAATAGAAAGTATACTATACTTATATTGGCAACACTACAAAAATAACTACAAAAGCTGAGGCATTTTTCTATCAGTTAGTCACTGAGTGTTTAAAAGAAAATATGCACACTCCACCTGACGGTTACTGATATATTCCCAGGGAAGGACAACCTTTTTAGCTAATAAATACTTCTATAGTCAATAATCTATGTAGCAAAAGAGAAAATCAGTAATCAATTATTTATTTAGTTAATTGTAACCCATCCGAGTTTGAAACACCTGCTATAGCACTTTAAGCAGCATTAAGCATAGAATAGCTGAGCTGTACAGGAGTAGATATGACATAAAAAGTCTGAATCTTCTTTATGCAAAACTGCTGCAAACAGGAGCTGCGTCAGCCGAAATAAGCATTTTGATAAATTACAGGGTCAGACAGTTTATTTGTTCATGTACTGCTGGTGGCAGGATGCAGTGGGTGCATAGCTACAGCCATTTTTCCATGCAAAGACTATAAGTGAACTAAATTAAAAATATGTGTATTCTGGTACCCATTATCAGAATGACGTGAGAGCCCTGGTAGCAGAGGTTTGGGTCAGCGTGTTTCCATGGAACGAGTATTAAATTAAGATTTGTACATGTTTCATTCACTGATAAAAATGAATGAGGTATGGTGATATTTGTCTAAACTTCTTCCTCTCTGCAGGCTTGGACAGCATCATGGCTTTTATCATTAATAAAAAGAAATCACAAAAATGAAAGCCTTAAGCGATCAAAAAATATTTTTTTGCTAGCAAGAAGAACAATAAATTACTAAATTCCAGCTGCACTTAATGTGCTCCAAAACAAGAAAACAAAATAGACAAATAGTTCCCAGAAGTCCCTGTTTATTTTCTCAGACTTTATTTAAATAGTTATATCGTCTTGTATTTATGTGTTTTATACAGGATTTTATGTTGTTCAGTTAACGTTTACTGCATTCTTTTAGCTTTGTGTGCTTTTGTACACTGCTTACACAATATACAAATGTAATTCAGTTTACGTTTAGGTCACTTGTGATGAACTTTGATTCATCACGTGGGAGTTTTAAAGCACCTGCATTGTTATCAGAGTTATTATCAGTATATTTTAAGGTCCAAAACAGATAAAGTAGGTTAGTATGTACTCATTTTATTGCTGTATAGCCTGTGTAGTATAAAGTTGAATGAAACACATCCACTAAAATGCCATCTCATAGTGTTTGAAAAGCTGTGAGCATTTATTTAAAATTCATGGCAACCACAGCTGGCAACCTTACCTTTTACCTTAAAATGTTTTTTTTTGTTGTTGTTGTTGTTGTTGTTTTTCTCCTCAGTGTAGCAAATAGCAAGGCAAACTATAGGAAAAAATCAGAGGCCAGTTAGGGATTAAGTATAACAAACTTTCTAAAACCAAAACTAATAGTAAACTAAATGTAGTCAAGTTAAAACTATGAGCCTAATATTATACGTGGAAACCAAATACAAATATCATAATTATACTGATATCACTATAATAATAATGACTCTGCGCTCAAGAAACGTGAAGTCAATAACATCAACTGCACGAGGGACCTAGTAACCGTTGAACTGTCACACATTATTATCGCTTGGCTAACACTTCTTTAATTAACAGAGTATACTTTTAATGCTTACTCTTTCTGTGTAGTCTGTATGAAGCAGAACACTTTGCTCTTCGTCTTTGCTGGCGCTGTAGACCGGCTCACGTTGAAGGCTAAAGTCGAGGGGTCTTTAAGGGAGTTAACGAGTAAGCCAATAGTTAATCTTCTCCCGCTGTGCTAAAAAATAATAACGCAAAAGTAATAAAGTTGGAGACCAAGCGCTAGAGCCGCAGCCTGTCCCAGTGCAAAGACAAAGGGAAGGAAACAGGTTTTATGCCGCAATGGACCCTGCAAAGTTTTCCAGGAAGCTCTGGAGCGCGCGCAAACAGCTCATCCTGATGCTCGCTCCGTTACTGCTGCTCCCGCTGCTCTTCGTTGTGCCACCAAAGGTAAAACGTTGTTGTTAAACTTAGCCACCTGCTGCTTTGGCCTTTTGAATCCAGAGGATGGTTAAATAAGCGTTAAAGCAGCCTAATTGTGCCACCCAGTTGATTAAAATTATGTAAATGTATGCAGATATTGTCCTATTCCAGAATACACTTGTTTTTTTGTTTTTTTTTAGTAATAAGAGCATAAGCACGTGTTTCTTAAAGGGACAGTTCCCCCTAAAATTACATTTCTGTCATCATTTACTTAAATTTATGTCGTTCAAAACAGTACTACTTACTTATAAGGAACAAAGAATAAGATATTCTAAAGATTGTTGGTAACCAAATAGTTTTGGTGCCTATTGACATACATTGCAAAAGAAAAAAAATACTGAGATTACTCAAAATCCAGAAGCCCATTTTAAACACAGGCATACATGTTCACATGCTTAAATGGCTTTGCTTTTGGCAAAATGTGACATTTATTTGTAAGAAAGACAGCATAGAGGCACTTTTGAAGCAGAAAATTTGCTTGTGAGGTTTTGAATGATAAACAGGTATTGTCTGTCATACTTTTTTTGAATATGTTAATGTGATTATTAATACTGCACTCTCATACATCCACTAAGGATGATTTGGTTAATAATGAAGTAAGAATGAGTTAGTTAAAAGTAACTGGAAAACGGCTCAGAAGATTTGTGAAAAAAGGCCAGCTTCATTTATTTACAAATGCAATATTTTATAGTGCCTTCCAGAGATTTCAGAAAATTTATATGACAGTCAGTAAAACAATGGAGGACTTGTAAAATGAAATAATTATACTTGATTTGTCTTATTTATGATTCATCCCTGCATCTACACATCCACCTGTTTCTTTTTCAGGAAGGCAAATGTTTGTATGTGGTGCTGCTGATGGCGGTGTATTGGTGTACCGAAGCACTCCCGCTGGCGGTGACTGCCATGCTTCCCGTGTGCCTCTTCCCCACCATGGGAATCCTGCCTTCTAAGAAGGTCTGTCCGCAGTACTTCCTTGAGACTAACTTCCTGTTCCTGAGTGGTTTAGTGATGGCATCTGCTATAGAGGAGTGGGGTCTCCATCGCCGAATAGCCCTTAAGGTGCTGAAGATCGTTGGAGTGAAACCTGCCTGGTAAGAAAGAATCTGCGTTGAAATTAGGAGATCTCTAGTACTAAGTTTTAGAAGTTTCAGAAGGTAAACACATGGACAATTTTAGCTGAGATGTGCACACCTGACCTATTGTAAACACTACAAAGTGTCTGAAGGTATGTGGCAGTGCAAAAAGTGCAATGAAAATATGGTTATTTACTCAAATAATTATTATTTTTTTTAATTCTCTTGTTTTTTTACTGAATGTTTTTTCTAAACGTTTAAACTTAATTTGACACAGATTTAGGACTGATTTCATTGTTCTCTGCTTTACGATGTACAGTACAGTGTGTACTACATGTATATGGTCACATTTTATTGGACTAGTTATTGTAGGAATGTTGCGTAATAGGTTTGGCTCTACTTGTCTTTCTTTCCTCTCCAGGCTGATTTTAGGCATGATGATCACTTCCTCTTTCCTGTCAATGTGGTTGAGTAATACAGCCACAACAGCCATGATGCTGCCCATTGCTAATGCCATACTGGAAAGCCTTTTTGGGAATCTGGAGACTCTAAAAGAGAACTGCAAGGACAAGAGTGATCCAGAGGGTGGGTGGGGAAAAATTCATATTGTGTGTTACAAGCTAATTAGGAAATGAAAGTCCTTATTTTTAACGTTTTTATTGAATGTGTGGGTGTTCGTGCAATTAAATGAGTGGAGACGACAGGCGAGCTGGATGCAGAAGCCGTGAACTGGCTAACTTTATTTTCCCAACAACCCACTAGACAAAACCTCTGATCTCTTAAAGGGGAAAACACACACTGCTGCCAACTAACATTCTTAAAGGGGAAAACCTTACAAACACCATATGGGAATTCTGTCACATCTTTAAACATAAGTCGCCACACATGCAATCATGACATACTATCAGTGATTTATTTGGTTTGAGGATTTGTTTGTGGGTGAAATCAGCCTGCACACATGAAAATATAATATACAACCTGAACGGAGAACTTTGAGCTGAACTTTTTCAACAAAGCGCTTTTGTTGTTTGTTAAGAATACTTTAATGTACAAAGAGAGTGAGGATGCTTCTTTTTATTTTTAAAAATTCAGCCAGAAGCTTGTTTTTATTCTGAAATTAATTTCGTATTAGAGAGGTATTTGTAATTAAAAAAGTAAACATTCCATTGCAGGTGATTCTCAGGTGAAGATGCATGTGCTTCCTTGTGAAAAACAGGTGCTGACCACAGAGAACACGTAAGTGAGAATAATTCATCTGATTTTTTTAAACAAGCAAAGATCAAGCATCTCTAGAATTTGCAGTTATTGCAGTGACAAATGTAGCATAATAATATTACTAATAATCTGGACTCCATTGTGGGATAGCTGTATTTTCTGAGCCAGATGCCACGTGGACAACCTTATGAATGTTCTTATGAACCTTATGATCTTTTCATACTCTTAAACAATAAAGTCTGAATTATTAATAGATTCTATCCCTCTCTGTAACCTCACAGACCAGATTGGACAGACAGATCAGAGCAAAAGAATCTGGAAGAAGTCAGAAGAGAGGCTGAATACCAGATGAAGGTGTGGAAAGGTTTTCTGATTTGTATACCTTATGCTGCAAGCATCGGAGGAACTGCAACCCTCACTGGCACCGCCCCTAATCTGATCCTGGTGGGTCAGCTCAAGAGGTATACTGTTTTTCCATGGTTGCCATTGTAAATCACCATACCAGTGATTTTTTTTGCATTCATTCTTTTATTCAACTACATTCATTTACAAGATGCTTTTATCTAAAGTAACTTCCTTCTGAGAAATGCAATGTAAGTGACTTATCTTAAGGAGACAATAACATGAAAAGTGCTGCAATACAAAGTTCCAAATTGCTCTGAAGAGTACAGGCTAGACATGTAAGTAAGGCACAGTGAATTACAGAAGAGATGTGGATGTTTTGTGAAGACAGAAAAACAGTCATTGATATTATCTATAATAAATATACCATTTTCCACTTAAGCTTAGCTCAAAATGTTTAATTGGCAAGATTGACAGTGAAATGTCTATTATATTATTTAAAAAAAAATCCTCATTCAGTAATAAAGCATAAATAGAAAAGTCATGGAAATTCATGTCTTTTAAAAGAGAGTGGACTACTGTACAGGCAGCGTTAGCATTATATCATGTCAAAATCAGTGCTGGATGACACCATGTTGCTGTCATCTGCAGTCTGCAGTCAAGATGAGAGTTTGTATTCAGATCGGGCTTCAATTCACACATTTAAAGCTAATGCAATCCTAACGAGTGCATTAGCTTTAATTAGCATGAATAACATTTCATTTCTCCTTACCACTGAATGGATTAATTTGTCTTGTGCTACTGAAAGGTGTAGTACAAAGGTCTACTCATTGCTCATTTTTACTCTAGTGTATGTATTGTTGTAGTCTACCTTTACATTTAAGCTTTACTATGTGGCAGACAGTCCTGCACTTAGGTTAAAACAGTGTTGAACAATCATCTGGCAGTTCAGCTGATTGTGTTTGTGACATATTCTGCCCTGTTTCAACTACTGCATGCTAACAAGAATTTTGGATGGCACAGGCTTTTGAAAAAGCTGTTTAGATATTAGCCAAAATAGAACCAAGTTGGATTTCCTAGTTTGAGTGCCACAGAGTTTGAGATGCCCCAAATCCCAGCTACGATAAAACAGGTTTAACCCGGGCAAGGAAAATGTTTTAAATGTCCAAAATTATTGACTTTTAGTAATTAATAATAAACATGAAGCAAAGACATTGCATACGATTTGACATTATCAGCTTTGTAGAAAAAAAATGAGAATTTTAATGTACATGCTTATGGTCTTTTCACAAAATTCTAAACATTAAATTACATTAAATTAATAATGAAAAATCATTTTAAGATCAAGTCTACAATGATCAAGGAAGAATTTATAGGCCCAAATCGCACCCTAAACCCTTGTCCACACTTTATGACCTAATGCTGTAATGCAAAGGGGGCATTCGTAAGCACCCTTCTGAAAGTAAGTCAGCAAGATTTCAAGTACACATGAAGTGTGCTATTTGGGACCGAGCCCTAGATGGGTCAAGTGAAAGTGCTTATATTTAGCAATTTTCTAATTGGATACAAAATGCTGGCATGGAACTTCAAAAGTTCATGCAAACCCTAATGAATCCATGTTAGCTATTATGATTTTACAATGGTCCAAAGAACATCTTGTGTGCTTTAGTCTGACCTTTTGTACAAAGGAATTCACATGATCAGTGTAACAATTTTACTTATTTGATTAGTAACTTAAGAAATAATACAGCATCTTCTTGTTCTTCCTCATTATGCCATAACTTTTCTTTTAAAATAATTATATATATTCAAATAGGTTTGAAGGAATAAAATCCAGATTTTGGGCCCCCTGTATCTGCATAAAATGTAGCTGAGTGTCTAACTGTGCTGGCATCAGCAAAAAGATTGAGCATATGGGTCTGAATAGCATCTGCTGTGTGAAAAGCCTGAAGAACACATTTAATGGATGTAGTTTATTGCCGCTTGAGCTTGTTTGTTCATGACTTGCATGTAAATGATGCATTGTAAGCCAAAAACATCTTGAATCAGATTATACAAATAAAGACAGAGATATACACAAAAGCAATTAACCTTATTATATTATAGATATTTATCTCACTTTAACTCATTGGCTGGATAAGCCAACACAATCTCATTGCAGTTTGTAACTATTTTATGTTTTGGCGAATTAGTGGCTAATTCGTTTGAATTTGTACAATCTCATTCATACATTTTCATACGATCTGCTTATGCCCCTGTGACATTATGTTTAGATGTGGGGTTAAACATGAACCCTCTTGAAGACATGAGACTGAACTGATTGTCCTTAAGTTTAGCTTACACATATAATTCATAGTGAGAGATCAAAGGTATGTACTGTTTTGTTGAAATCAAAACAATGCAGTGTTGTGGTTCAACATTTAACATTTTAGAGGTTGATTATCTGTGAAAAAGCCAGAAGGTGAGCTGCACATCTCAAATGGAAACTTACTCACTGAGTTATTCATGCAGAATACTGTACATTTGTTTTAGTTTCTTGCATACTTCAGATGCAGTTAAATTAATCTTTGTGAATATAATCTGAATGTGTTTCCACCATTAGTAACTCATTCAGATACAGGCTCTAATCATTTACCATAATTCATCACTGATGTTTAATCGGCTTACAACATCTTGTCTCATAATGACTAGACAAAAAAGGAGAGACAAAAGCAGAGCTGAAGTTAAACAAAATATGCATTACAGCTGATCACCAGTAAAGTTTTTAATTATGTCTTGGCCTTTTAAATTAAAAATATATATTTTCTGTGAGGAAAAGATAGATCAAGGCAGCCACTTAACAGATACAAAACAGCTGACACTCAATTATTACTTGTTACTGAAGAGGAAATGACTATGAATATCTAATTAAAACTCTTATGTTTTCATGTTCTCTGGACAGCCTTATCTTAAAGTTATGATAATAAGGATATAAGCAAGATATATATATATATATATATATATAAAATCACTAATACATTAGTGAGTTTTTTTCCCGTTACAATTTCTACTGGTTACATTGGTATGCCAGAAGGTGGCAACAAGTTAGCACTTTTATGAGTGGGTTATTTACTAAAATTAGTTTGAATTCAGTTTGATTTGTTTTTATTTAGGAACAAAACACCTGCATGTCTCTTGAATACTTGCGATATTTAACTGTTTTTGTTGGCAGAGCAAAAACAATAAAAACTACTTTCAATGTCTTGCATGTTTGTGTCTATAGCTACTTCCCTGAATGTGACCTCATAAACTTCGGCTCATGGTTTATCTTTGCCTTCCCGCTGATGCTTCTTTTCCTTATTCTTGGCTGGATCTGGATTGCTTTCCTCTATGGTGGACTCAATACACGGTAAATATGCAGTCTAAATGCATATGCAGAAAATGACATGTGTGCTATATCAGGGGTTTTCTATCTTTTCTATCCCATAGAACCAAAAGTATGATCATCCTCTTGGGTCTCTACATCTAAAAATTGAAAAGGCAGCTATATACAGTTAAGTCTCTATATATTTGGACACTGACACAATTTTCATAATTTTGGCCCTGTATGCCACCAGAATAGAATTAAAATGAAACAATCAAGATGAAATTGAAGTGCAGACTTTAAGCTTTAATTCAAGGGGTTGGAAAAATCTAACATAAAATGCTTAGGAATTACAACCAAAAACACCTTGGTTGCTTTTGCTGTATGTTGTGGGTCATTGTCCACTTGTACTATGAAACGCCATCCAGTCAACTTTGCTGCATTTGGCTGGATCTGGGCAGATAGTATATCCCTATACACTTCAGAATTCATCCGGCTGCTTTTGTCTTCTGTCACGTCATCAATAAACACCAATAACCCATTGCCACACGTTCATGCCATCACACTGCTCCACCATGTTTCACACATGATGTTGTATGCTTTGGATCATGAGCTGTTCCAAGCCTTCTCCATACTTTTTTCTTCCTGTCATTCTAGTACATTTCTGCCATCCGTTTTTCAAGAAGAGGTCTGGCTTATCAGATGTTTTTTGGCAAAGTCTAATCTGGCCTTGTTTGCACCTTGTGGTGAACCCTAATGCCCTTGTGAAATCTTCTCTTGATTGTAGACTTTGACAGTGACACACCTACCTGACACACCTACGTGTTCTTCTCTTGGCTGGATGTTGCGAAAGGGTTTTTCTTTACCATGGAGAGGATCCTACGATCATCCACCAATGTTGTGGACGTCCAGGCCTTTTTATGTTGCTGAGCTCACCAGTGCATTCCTTGTTTTCTCAGAGAATGTACCAAACTGTTGATTTGGCAACTCCTAATGTTCCTGCTATCTCTCTGATGGATTTGTTTTGATTTTGAAGCCTAACAATTGTCTGTTTTACTTGCAGAGAGCTCCTTTGACCGCATGATGTGGGTTCAGAGCACCAGCTTCCAAATATGACACAATTAGAATCAACTCCAGAACTTTTACCTGCTTAATTGATGTAGAAATAATGAAGGAATAGCCCACGCCTGTCCATGAAACAGCTTTTGAGTTAATTGTCCAATTACTTATTGTTAAAAAAGGGGGGGGGGGGGGTACATATTAAAGAACTGTAATTCCTTAACCTTTTCTCCAATTGTGATATGAATACCCTCAAATTAAAACTCAGAGTGTGCACTTTAAAGCCATATTCATTATATAACTGTAACTTGAATATGTTTTGGTCAGCAGTTAAAATAATAAAAATTGTGCCTGTGTCCAAATATATATGGACCTAACTGTATGCGTGTATATATAATCCCAGTTTCAGTATTTAGTTTCTATTATTCTACTTAGTTTCTATTTTTTTATTATTTAATTATAATTCATTTTTATTCACTTTAATAAAGGCATTATTTAATTGATTTGAATTTTTGCACAGTTTTCACAACTTTTTTCTTAGACCCCAGTTTGAAAACCCCTGTACTATATCACAAAAGTGTAACTGTTTTGCGCAGGCTTTGTATTAGCAAACATGATGAACGGGCAGCTGCAGAAGCAAAAGCAAAAGCTGTTATTGATGAAGACTACAAGAAACTTGGCCCAATAAAGTAAGTCACGGAGCATTTCGACATATCATAAACACTTTCTGCTTCCCTCTGTTTCAGACATGAGTTAAAATATCTTTTTGCTCCTAGATTTGCAGAAGGATCTATCGCTTTCTTCTTCATTATTTTTGCTATCCTTCTGTTTACGCGAGATCCGAAGTTTGTAACAGGATGGTCGGTTTTCTTCACCAAAGGGTAAGACACACAGTGACAAGCAGGTATTGAAAAATCATGGCGGTATTTCAAGTGTCATATTTTCACACGAAGATTCTTGTAAGATGAATAAAATATCAAAAGTGTCATATTCTGACAGATCGTTTTGTTAAAGGCTAATCTTTATGTTTAGGTTTTTAGAATAGCAGATTATAGGGTATTGATTCATAGGTTAAGATTAGGTTGACCATTAAAGAAACAATGTTTTTTGAATCTCTATAAGGTACATGTAAAATTTTCTTTTCAAACAAACAACTTTATAAAACATTCTTTAAACAACATCATTATTCACCTAACTAATAATCAGTATAATTTGTCTTCTGTCACAACAATGAAGACAATGTTTGAATGCTGGTTGTCATAATTTAATATCTAAAACATTTCAGACAAACACAATGACACTATATTTAAACATTTAAGTAAAGGTCAAACACTTTTTATATATCCTACAAAAAACCTGCCATCAGGATTTGATTTATTCTTCATATTTAAAAATGTATGCAGTTAGGAGTTACTTTAATTAGTTTTTGAAAATTAGATGTGCATTTGTAAATAATTGCATCCAGAAATAAAGACTTCCTCCTCTCCTTTGTTCTTTTGTGGTCCATCAAACTAATGCACTTAGACAGAGAGGTTCAAAAATATGGACTAGTTGATCTGCTCCCTCCACAGAGCTGACCTTTCTCTATCTGCAGGATTTCAGTTCACCTCGAGTCACCCAAGATACCAAAATAAACCCACAACTTAAAGACAAATAGAAACAGAGAGAGAACAGAATAATGTGTGCATTGGGTAGATGCAAATAGTGATTCAACACCTGTAGATGAGAGGCCTATGTTTGAAAGCACGTTGTTTCTGAACATGACATGATGAATAGGTTAGCACTTAGCAGGGTTATGGCAATTACATTGATTCAGTGGTTCATATTAATGTGCTGAGATGAGAAATCAGGATTGCTGCTTGCATTAATGCCTTGTCTGCACAATTGTTTTGACATTTTCATTCACTCAACATATCTAATTTGCAGTTGTATGTTATTTAATGGCAAAGTGAGCGAGTGAGTTTTCTATCTAAAAGTACTTACAGCTACTTACAGCTATAAGACATTTGTTGATGATACATTTGTAAAAGGAAGACTTCATGTTTTCTGTAATGTCTTTTTACAGTTGACAGTGAATGTTTGGTGATCATTCCCACTAAGTTTGTCTATCGGTAATTTTCAGCCAATATTTTGTTTTGATTGCTGTCTTTTCAAAAATGTTTCACAAATTCATCTTTCTTTCAGACTGCTAATTCTCACTCATTCTTTGGCCCCTAAAATATTTAGATTGTCCCACCAATGGAAGACTGAGACAGGAGTTCACAATTAACTTTTTTGGAAAACAACCTTTTTTGTAATTTGGTGACTTCATTTAATTAAACAATTAAACAATTCAGAAATTAAGTGACAATTATTTCAACGGTAAATTCATTAAAAGCATCTGATAACTAGTCAACCAAATAACAACCGTCTTCCAACAATTCAACCATGGCTGTGTCCAAAATATCATTGTGGCTGTTAAAAAAATGTTCTGTTCACAAATCCTTTCACATGGCCTCGTGGGATAGTAAAGTGTCCATTAAATGCACACCTCAGAATCTCAAAGAAAGTAGCAAATCAGGGTAAGCTTCTGTGAATTCGGACATAGCATACTGTTTTTTACCTACTATATACAGTATAGCAAGGTCCAGGAAGTATGCATATTTGGATGCATGGTTCATACAGTAAGTATTCATCATAATAGCATCAGTGGTCTTGGACTCTATACTTACGAATTCTCAGCTCAACAATTTAAAACAGCAGAACAGCTTTTCTGTCCACCATCTGAAGGTCGCACTGAATAATTTCACTTTGCCCCCAATGTTGCTAATTGGAGCTTGAAAAAGCAACACTGAAAAACACTGAACACTAGCAGCGCTTCACATGTTTCTGTGTTTATCTCCTTTCAGCTACGTTTCTGACGCAGTAACTGGAGTCATCATCATCTCCATCCTCTTTTTCTTTCCATCCCAGCGTCCATCTCTCCGCTGGTGGTTCGATTCAAGAGGTCAGTGGGTGGTTTATTGATTTTCTGTTTGGTATAACAACAGCTGAGAGCTATGGAATTATACATTTTAAATAGAAGAAACTCAACAATCAGTCAATATTATTAATTTTATATAATAAATCAGGGCCTTAAGACATAATAGGCTTATATTAGGCTTGATTTTGGTAAATTGGGATAGCAGATTTGTAAACTGGGACACTGAATGCGTTGTGAGTTTTTGGCAGGACAAGCGTTGTCACTGCATTCGTTACCACAGTAACTTTCCAGTAGCACAGTTCATTCTGGCATTCAAAGAGGTTTCTAGAGTACACGTGAGTGTTGTTCATGTTGAATAAGATGAGGAATGTTAATGATTAAGATTAGTGTGTCTAAGAGAGATCCAGCAGAGAACTGTGTGCAGAGAGATTATAATAATCTCTAACAAATCTCTCCACCTATCACTGTTTCTTTTACACTGTGTACATTTCTTTTGTCTATATTTGGAAAAGCTGTTTGCTAATTTTTAATAATCTACTCTGCAAAAAAGCCTCTCTGATTAAAAATATTTAGCCACGGGTCGTGAACTTGTAAAATTTCTGTTTTACTTATTAGAAGTTCTGTAAAATAGTGATAATACTACACCATGATATATACTCCATGAAGAACCTTAAACATCTATAGAACATTTTCTTTTCGCTAAAGGTACTTTATAGTGGAAAAAGGTTCTTCATGGCATTGTTTAGATCAGTTGAGCATCAGAAAAAAACTGTAACACTATTATTGTCACCAGCTTTGCTGAGATGTCTTCTACGTGGCTTTCTGTTCATTTGGCATCAGAAGAATGAATTGGTAAAGTGATTTGTAGCATTGTATTTTCGGCTCAGTACATTTATGTTGGGCAAATATAGATTTTTGTGCTGAACTTTAGAGGTTGATTCATCGTAGTAATAATAATGAAGGGAATATTGATTGATAAATCCCATTTTGTGAAACCATTTTGTTTTTCAGTGTTATGTTGTGAATACCTTCTTCATACTTATTTGATATTTTTAACGGTGCACATCAACTTATTAATTCTAGACCACATGTAAAACATGAATGTTGTGAAATTAGTATTTTCTGTGTGTTAAGGGCTAAATATGCTAACTAATTTGTACTTGTAAAATATAAATCCTTCTGTTCATCATGGGTGTTATTTTATAGTGAAGGCTGTGAAAAGTGGCAGCATCAGACATTGTGGAGTCCACATTTAGCATTTTTAGTAGCAATAAAATGAAGTAAAGATCTACATTTCATCTCCTGTCAGATGCATTTTGTTCTCTACCAGTTCCAAATCAATTTTCTTTCCTTGTGCAGTTCAAAAGATGTAATCAAATTCAGATGTCAAATGCATAGTATTTCCTGTAGATGTTTTGTGCAACAACATAAATGTTGAGTGAGCTGTAAATTGGAACTGCCTTACACTTGGTGTAGTTTTATATATGTTTATGAATATTTTATATATTTGTGTATTTACACAGGATCATTCAGGGTAATGGTGAACCATATAATCATTTTTTTAAATAAATAAACCTTGACCCCCTCCAAACTGAATATCTGTTTACGTCCTACTATTTAATCTTTCTTTCACATATAATTTGCACTTGTGATGGTCAGTCAGCTTGAGGTCATAATAAATTTTTATTTCTATCTTTATCTCTCCAGCCTCAAATACACCATATGTGCCCCTGTTGTCATGGAGAAAAGCTCAAGAGTGCGTGCCATGGAATATTGTTTTGCTACTGGGTGGTGGATTTGCAATGGCCAAAGGCTGTGAGGTACCTCAGTATCTGCTTTTCACTTTTTGGACTGAAGTACAAGCTGGAACTTGCCATTACATGGCTGAAAATTCAAATTGTAATTAATACCTAAAAGGTTCTGATTCAGTCAACCTGTTGATAATTCACTGGAAGGCATTGTGTAAACCCTATGACCCTCACGATTTTTTGTAAAACCGTCAAGATTTTATTTTTTTTGCCTATAGGAGTCAGGGTTAGCAGTATGGATAGGAAATCAGCTGCAACCTCTAGCCCAGGTCCCTCCTGCTGTCGCAGTCATCCTCATCACAGCCTTCATCGCCTGCTTCACTGAATTCGCCAGTAACACAGCCACCATCATTATCTTCCTCCCTGTCATTGCTGAACTGGTATGGACAAATGTACCACATAAAATTTGTGTGTTAGTGTGTGTGTGTACAGTATGTATGTATATGTGTGTGTTTGTGTGTGTGCATATATAGATAGACAGACAGACAGATAGATAGATAGATAGATAGATAGATAGAATTTACATGATACAGTGAACAGTTATATTGCTAGTTGTAAATATTAAAATATTATTACAATTTGAAATAAGTGCTTTCTAGTCTATTATATTTCAAAAATGTATTTTTTTTCCTGTGATATTTTGATTAAATGTTTATACTGTCACTTTTTTACTGTCACTTTTAATCAACTAATCAATTTATCCTTACTAAATAACACACCATGCACACCATACCATCAAATAAAGTGACATTCATTTTAAAGACTTTTTTATTTAAGAATTTTATATGTAGAATGTTTTTTAAAATTAATCTTTACTAAGAAATAACCATCGGGCGAGTTAAAAAAAAAAAGAAAAAATTACTAAAAATGGCAAAAAAAGCTTCCATCATCATTTATTTAAAGATGGCCCCTAAATTTATCTAATGTGATTATATTCATACAAGTGTGCCTTAAATGTCCCAATATTAAGCATATATGATTTTATGTTTGCATAGTTTATAAAATGAAAACAAAATCATATGTACCATTACATTGTGACATTATATCCACCAAATACTTTATTTTTAGGCCATCCGTGTGAACGTCAACCCACTGTACTTCATGATCCCAGCAACAACTGGTTGCTCTTACGCTTTCATGCTTCCTGTGTCCACACCTCCTAACTCAATCGCCTTTGCCTCCGGACACCTGATGGTCAAAGATATGGTGAGAAACAACTACAAAACACATTACCTCACAGCACACACATGTTGTTTTCAGTTTCCGAATAAGATGTGTGTGTGTGATGTTCACAGGTGAAAACGGGGTTCGTGATGAACATCCTGGGAATTCTTTGTGTGTCTCTGGCCATGAACACATGGGGTCTTCATATGTTCAACCTACAAATATACCCTGATTGGGCAAGACCTTTAAATGCTTCCACAGCAACTGTGGCTACACATACCATAGCAACTATGAATATGACAGGTTAGAGAACAACTACAGAGACGAATATGGACGCACATTCAGGCCAGATTCTGTATATACTGTAGATACAAGACTAAAAAGAAATGGAAAACTGCTTAACTGAGGGATTCCCACTGTAGATGGATCCAGACTATCATGACCTCACTTCCTGCTTAGCACTCCCCTCTTGTGCTTTGATGCCACTTCACCAATTTGGGGCAGGAAATTTAAAAATGTTTAAAAAACATGTAATGTTTATATTTAAACCGTTAAATTCAAGATGTTCCAAATCTTTTATGCAAATCTCAACATTTTTAATAAAGTATCATCTGCATCTGTTTTTTAGATGGTAAATTTGTTGTTTTAATGTCATTTGTATTAATGTTGTAAATTTGTTGTATTTATGCATTAATTATTAATTATGTAACATTTCTATTTTCTGTTGTTGTGATCTTGTGTTCATTATCTATATGTCTCAATTAAAGCATTGATCCATCAAAATTATGTAGAGTTATTGGCGAACCACTAAATGGGCACAGTGACCGATTCAACACTTAAATCCATATTAATAAATCCATAGAAAGAAAATATGACCACTGCTGGTACAGAACAGGAGAAAATACTGTGTGGGCTTATGTGAAATGCTAACATAAGAGCACAGAAGACCAAAACAGTACATGTTTTATGAAAACCACTTGAAACCAGCAAGCAGAGTACTTACAGACTTCCCTTTTAAACAAATGTTTTTGTATATCTTCCTTTTAAGGTTCAAGAAAAGAGCAGTTTTGTTTTTTCTGCCATGTCATGTGGTGTTGTGTAAGTGACCATGTTAGAGGATGTGCAGTGTGACCGACCGGTGTTTGTGTTTCATGTGAATCTGAGCAACTGAATGAGTCAGTGTGCATGTGTGTTCAGCATCCAGCTCAGAGTCATAGGATTTAGTGTAGGCTATATAAGCATGTGTGTATTCAGTGCCCAGCTCAATATGAAGCTGGCCAGTTCCGCTATGATGATGACCGACCTTTTAATATTGAGATAAATCCACGATCTTATTCAAGCCTCCATTTAACAAACAGTAATGATGCCTTTAAGAAACTACCATCTCTCTATTTTGTCCCTCAGGTATGTCAATATTTCTGCAATTATAAAAGACGTATGCCTCCAAATAGAGACATTTATTGATTAGCACCAAAATTGAGCAAGAAGCAAATGGAAGTGGACAAAGTGGAAATAGGCTGTATTAGTTTAGCGGTAACATTGTGTTCTCATGTAAATACTGAGAAATATTATTGCACTATATTTATGAGATGTGTTGTTGTTGATTTTGCTATTGCTGTTACTATAGCAATTCATTACAATATCATGTAATATAACACACGCTGTGAAATTAGGTTCAGTGGGTTTAGTAATCAACTGTTTCATAATGAAACTTGCTATTTGTCTTTTTTGTCAGCTGATATTTCGGAGGAACATCTTCAATAGGATATTCCCCCACAAAATTGTTTACACATCCTCATGTCTTTTGAAATCTGTTTGACTTTCTTTCTTCTGTGGAAAACAAAAGATGTTTTCTAGAATGTAAAAGCTATTCTGTTATACAGTGAAAGTAGATGGGGACCAGTGGCTGTCAAGCTCCAAAAAGAAAAACAATGTAACCATAAACCATTAATGTATCATAATTATTCATGTACTTGGTAGGCTATGTTATTCATAGAAAATCTTGAATGTCAGTCATTTACTTTCATTGCAAGAAAAAAGCAGAATGGAATTTTAACAGTAAATACTTCCTTTCTGTTCCACTAAAGAAATAAAGTTAAATGGGTTTTGAAAGATATGAAGGTGAGTAAATGATATGATTATTTCCCTTTAGTTTATAGAAGTGATTTAATTGGCTTAAATGGTTTATTTTCTTTTAAAACTGCTGTAAGCGATATAAGCCAATAAAGACTCATTCAGTTATCCTATAGAGATAAACATTTCCCTTTCATCTGATTTCGAACTCTCTTTATATACTAACTGATCCTATCCTCTCTATTTATGTGTTTGTGTGTGTTAGACCCTCAGTGAGGAGCAGTATGGAGGCGCTGTGGTTGTGTTACTCTTCTCCGACTCCTCAGAGTGCAAGTCACCTGCTTGCCCTGTTTGTCGTCTGTCTCTCATTGGCTGCTGTAACTGCTTCACTACTTTTCCACTGGCTCATAGACCTTTTAAAATATGACATCCAGACAGCATCGGTTGCAGCTGGTATCTATGCCACAACTGTGTTTATCCTGTCATTTCTCATCCATCCATTCCGATGTGCCTTCACGCTAATCTTCCCGACGCTGTTCACCCGACAGGGCCGTAAACTGCTCTTGTCCGCATCCGTGATGATCGTAGTGCTGTATGTCCTACCCAACATGGCCTCCAACATTGCAACTCTCACACATGTTGTGAAATGTGCATCAGAAAAACTCTCTCAAAGCCTCCTAAGCAGCTCAGACCTCATCAACACCATTAAAGACAATATCGTCAGAAGAGCCGAGGAGAGCGTGGATGGAAGTTTAGTCCAAACGCTGCGGGATTTTGATCACACCACACATATTAATGTCTCAGAAGTGAAGGGACGGTTGCATGTGTTGAGTCAGCGAGTGCAGGAGGATTTCTCTGAAGTTAAAAGCCAAGTACAGGACCTAAAACTGCTATTCAGCAGAATTTTTGCTGCTGTTTTTGTTTTGTATTTGTTCAGCGAATCTGTCATGTACCTGCGGTCTTATCTGACATCTGTAAAATTTGACAACACGTATATCACAGGTGGGCTCAGGAGGAAAGGAGCTGAAAAAGGGATTGTGGTTGAAGCAAAGGATGTGAAAAATGGAGTAAACTCCACCAGTTTCAGAATAGCTAAAAAGGAACGTTTCAAATGTCTGGCTCCAGCAATGGTGATCACTCTGTATCTGCTAATGACAATCTTTTTAATAGTGCTGGACCATTTCTTGTATTACTTAGTGAAAACAGGTGGGCCTTGGATTTCAAACATGCCATCCACCAACATCAGCATCAATGTCAACTTCAAGGTAATCCACTCCACCATGTTTTCTCCTTAAAGATATCCTATATCTTGATGAAAAGTAACTCCAAGAAATGAATCTTTGAACAATTGCTATTGTTCCTCATTTGTAATTCGCTTTGGATAAAAGCATCTGCTAAATGCATAAATGTAAATGTAGAATAAGCTTTGTTTTAAAATTTATACTACAGTAAGTAAATGATAAAAAGTCAGTGGCTACCGGAAACTGTTTGGTTACCAACATTCTTCAAAATATCGTCTTTTGTGTTCAACAGAAGAAAGTAATTCTTACAGGTTTGGAACAACTTGACGAATTGTCATTTTTGGGTGAACTATCCCTTGAAGTTAAAGTACACTCTTAAATATAAACAACCTAGGCTCATTGGAAATACGTGCCTCTTCATACATTTCTGCAAAACTGAAAAAACGTACCTATACATACAAATCGCTGCAGTTTCCA
>JAFVLL020034390.1:0-22068 GCA_021397915.2 Tor tambroides
ATGGGTGAAATTAGGAAATTCAGAAAAATTCACAGAAGGTCATGGCGCTGGAGTAAATGTCTTAGGTTTTAAGGCAGAAAGCCCCCACACAGGATTTACATCTGCATGAGTCATCAGAGAGGAAGATTATGCAAGCTGCCCCCTGGTTCTTGTACAGTGTTTCATAATGACCCCCCTACACTCTAATGATGCTGACTTGCCATAGCCATTTATGGGCCATATTCTTCTCTGTATCCAAGCGCGGTGACTTTTTTCTTTTTTCATTTCCCTGACCTTCTGTGCGTGCATTTACATGATTGCAAGTGTTCTTGCATGTGCGTACCTGTGTCTTTGCAACTATAAATAGGTATAGAGTGACTGCTCATGTAGGTGTATAGAACGACAATCCTGACAGAGAGACAGAGAATAATAGGCAGCGACAGATAGGGGACATCTGGGAAAAGATACTTACGGTTGGCAGAGTTTGATGAGGTCCTGGTCGGTGGTGCCAGGCGGAAGGCCCCGGATGTACAGGTTGGTTTTACTGAGCTGCTCCGCTGCACTGTGGCTGCTGCTATTGGTGCTGGGGCTGGGCGGAGCCATGGGAGGAGGGGGCGGGGCATATGACTGCTGCAAGACAGAAAAAGGCATAAGTTGTTATTAAAAATTGTTATATAAAAATGACATATTAGATTACTGTAATATGCACTTTGGAACAGCAAGATCTCATGACTTAGAAGGAAGATGAACAAAAATGATTCTCTAATGGGCATCTCTAGCCACTGTGAGCTTAAACACATGCCTTTAGGTGAAGAGTTTATGAGTCAATGAACCTTAGTGAGACTCGACACCATATTTAATATAAAACAAGGCTGTGAGGGAGAGATGTACAGTCCATTCAATAGGTTGTACAATCGTAACTTCTAACACCTTATCTACAATGGACTGGACTTTTAATTTGGTT
The DNA here is from genome assembly GCA_021397915.2 of Tor tambroides. Lineage (NCBI taxonomy): Eukaryota > Metazoa > Chordata > Actinopteri > Cypriniformes > Cyprinidae > Tor > Tor tambroides. The sequence continues at coordinate 944 of JAFVLL020034390.1, forward strand.
TCCAACTACATTTGTGAAGTTAGTAATACTAATATATTGTAGCAATATTATAAAAGACAATTAGCAGTAAAATAAAATGTACTTTACTATTCAATAATAGCCCATTTTAAGTCAGTTTGCCATGCTTAATTTTATTTTCCATCAGGACAGGTAATAACATTGAAAAATGTTTACGTTAAAATGCCTAAAGGTTAAAAAGGAGGTTAAAAGAGGTTAAAAAGCCTATAATGCAAATTATCTTACTCCATTCCATGTATTTGCACGAATTATAAAAGTATACAGTTCCGGTCCTGGTTTCTGAATAGTCAGTTATAACAACAACATCGCAAAAACCGATTAGTCTGCAATAAATGGTCTTTGGTCATTATTTAGTGAAATAACCCTGTCAAGCTCTGGCAAAGTCTGCTCTCTTCTTGAACATGTTCTCGCGTTTCCGCTTGCGTTTGCCTTCGGCGGAAGAAGAAATAGTCCCTATCACACGCCATTATCTGAAAACAGCAAAGTTCATGTTTACGTATTAATATAATATAAAAATATAAGTAATATAAGTAACATAATAACCTGTATTAGGATCGATATATGTTTATGTGAGGACTGATACTATCCATACAACAAGAGCATCAATATTTCAATGTCACTCCGCACATTACTACTGAAGTTTGGCCTTATGCTCGCATCTGATTGGTCCAGTCAAACACAGTGCACCTGCAGCTTCGACGCCTCCAGTTTGGATGTGAATTGGAGTATTTTCGATACTTTGCCAGCTGAATCATCATCAGCAAGGTACATTACAACTGATTATACTTATATCCATCACAGTTTGTTTTAATATGCATCAGTTTAAACAGGATGTCTACCCTGACTAAGATTCAGTGAGGCTTTTGAACCGCATACACACTGAGTGTTCAATATTTTCTGACAGACACGGCAGTCAGATATAGAAACATCACTGTGACAGTTAGACTGTGGCATGAGAGCTATTATTTATGTGTGTGCGTGCACTTTCCTTGTGATGTCTATGTAATGGACGGTGTGTGTGTCTGGCCCACGCTTTCTCTGTGTTTGCGATAATCATTGGCTGTCAGTTGTGCTGTACACTGGCAAGTCTCCCCTGGCATTAATCTATTACCTGCACTTCCCCACAGCCTGCAATTTCCTCCAGACAGACGTTAAGACAGACAGACAGACAGACAGACAGACAGACGGGCCTATCGCGGCTAGAATAGATTCTGCATTCATATAATTCACACACCCCTGTGCCTCAGGCTACAGTTATGAATGAACCCATTGAATTCTCAGGAATACAACACACAGACAGGGAATAGAAGACGAAGACTCCCATTAAAACACAGTGCGCATGTGCATAGAGGGAAATATAAACCTCATGTTCCGAGTGAAAAAGTAGAGGAATTTATATGAATATGAGAATGTTGGGGCATAAGCACATTGCATGAACAATTGCATAGGCTACAGTACATACCAGCAGTGTTGTTAGTAGGTAACTAAAAGTAGCGGCACTACTTACTCAACTTCATTTTCATAAGCGTGACAGTTCTTCAGATGTTGTATCGTTTCCAGTAACAAGCTTTTTCTAACTTGTAGTAACCAAGCTACATTTCTGCGAGTCCAAAGAGTGAACAAACACGCACCCTTAAATTGTCATTCTAGTGAATCTTCATAAAAAACACTGTTTTTGTTGTGGAAAACTATGATTACATGAAAGAACGATATAAATAAATGGAAATATATATGCTTCGTCTACATGTAACCTGGGCAAAAAGTAGAGCAAAAGTAAATTAAAGGGTTATTTTGCACAAAAAAAAAAAAAAATGCTGTGATGCAATTATTTTTTTTTATAATCTGTAATACAATATTATATAGCATTACTTTTAAACCTAATGTTCCCCAACACTGATGCACACAAAAGCTGTCTTAGTGTGCCAGAACCCTACATGAAATCTGGTTATAATAAATACACCCAATTCCCAGAAACTATACACACACCATATGCGTGTCTGACATGCCTGACATGGCTTCAGGCAGTCATGCACACACGCATGATCTGACTGCACAAAAAGCTTCCTGTGTGAGTGGAAGCTTATCAGACCCACCCGGCCCGGTTCTCCTCAGCAGATCGGGGGCCTGGCCTCCGCAACACGACGCCAGGATGGAGACAGACCGAGCGCAAGAGAGCAAAAGCTCGGCTGATCAAAGTGCTCGCCACAGACACCTCTTTCAGCCAATTTGTGCAGCTGTCAGGGGCACGGCGATAGCGCGTCAGGGTGTGTAGTGTGTCAGGAGTCATGATGGGGGAAACCTTTGAAACGTCAAAGGCGTTCACTTCGCCGTCAGACGGGCTGGGATTAGAGGGAAAGGGAGAGATGATGTTGCTTTTACAACGGACTCCAGTAGGAATCACGCACATACACATACTCTTGGCGTCTCTATAGCCACACACACTAACAAACCCCATTCATTCGTACAGCTTTAGCGGAGGCACTTAAGTCAAGCGAGGAGACCCTGGGAGACAAATTGTCTGATGATAGATGTGCTATTAGCCTACACATATGTTGTCTGAAACGCATTAGCACATATAACGTTTACATTTGTGAAATGTTATTAGTTCACAACTGTTTGTCTTGGGGGTTTGCTTTGGTAAGAAATATATATACACACACACACACACACACACACACACACACACACATTTTTGTATTACATTTTAATGAACATTTTTGAGTTTTGGATCAAATCATTCATTTAAACATTATAAACATTATAATATTCATTTTAAACATTCCAACTCAGCATTTTAACTCAGATCTGGTTTTTAAACTCAGGGTCATAACAAAAGAAACAAAACTGACTTAAGATAATGGCCAAATAAAATGCAACTTAAAATCATTGAATATGATTCATTTATATCAGAAAATATAACATACAATTGCTGCCCAGCCCTAGCTAGTAATTGGTGGATGTTGTTTAGCTTTGGTGCTTATACAATCTGCATGAGTTTGAGTCTGGCTTGCATCATTTGTTCCATTCCTCTCCCATCATTTCTAGTCATCTCCATTCTGTAGCTTTCAATCATAGTGGCAAAAAGGCTGAAGCCTTCCAGAGAAGAGGAAACCAGTTATTGTCTGCTAATTAAACAATTCCTGCCTTTCTTCTCCTTGTCTTTCGCCCTCTCTCATCCCTGTCTTCTACCACTCTAATGACTGTAATCTGTCCATTCAGTCCCCCCTCTTCTTCCGCAGACTGGCTTCTGTAAACCATCTCCTCCTCTCCCCCGCCCCCTCCTCTACTATGGATAAATCCATCCATCCCTCCCTCCCGCTTCCCCTCCTTCCCTCCGTATCCCAGGGTTGGCCGGTGCATAGCTGGGCTCTGCTCTTTATTAAAGGGTGAGTGATGTGCACACACATTATCTCCTCGCTGCACGCCCAGATAGCCTTCATTTCCCTAAAGAGTACTCCAGTCACCAAACAATTAGTACTTCCTGGAGAGCCCTCAAAAATGGGTTTCGAACGGCCGCCTCTTCTCTCCTCCAACCCCTCTCCCTCCCTCTGTCCGTCCGTCTGCCTTTCGCCCTCTCTCTCTTTCTCTCTCTCTCTCATTATTTCTCCTCTGCTGTTCTTCGCAGAGAGAGACTGACCTGTATCAGGTCAGCTTTCTTGCGCTGCCTGCTGAGTATGTGGAGTTAACCCCTGCCTCCGCCAACTGTGATTATGCTTAGGCTATGGAAATGTACATGTGTGCGCACATTGCATATGCATGCATTTAAAATTTCCTTGTATTCACATATTGATGCATTACTGGGTCAATGATTTGTAAGAGTGTCCATGATAAAGAAAAGATCTTTGAAAAAAAATCTAGGTTAAAACTGAAGTATTTAGAAATGTACTCATTCATGTTGGTTTCATATGATTTGACAGCAAAAAAAAAAAAAAGTATGAAAAGTTCAAATTTATTGACTCAGAAATGTAAAGTAGTGTTATCAAGTTAAATGTAAAAATATATTTTATTTTTCTCTTTGAAAACGTGAGTGTACACATCTTAATCATTAATTTTTTTTCAGGTCAGTATTTCTAGGGAAAAGGTAATTTATTCTTTACAAATATTATGAATTTTTACATTTTGTAGGGACTAACATCATCACTGACAATTTTTACAATCTGAACTAACCTTGCTTTGTCATAAAATGTTAAAATATCTAAATTAAGAGACTTGACAAACACGATCATGACTTTGATTTGTTTACTTTTTTCAAATATTAATAAACAGTGAAGCAGTTTAGTTAAAATACTGTAAAAATAATAATTGAAAATGATGCCAAACTCTTAAGAATGTTATTTTAAATATTTTTTTTCTTCATTATGATATCAGTTGTATCACCCTGACATTTCTGACTCTATGTAAAAAAGTGAATTTTTATTAACACTTGCTCATTATAGAAGAGGTGTATTCAGGCAGTGTAAATGCATTTTTAATGTATTTTTAAAGACATTAATGGAAAGAACAAAGAAAAGAGCATGATGTCATTGACCCATATGCCATAAGTTTTGCCACTATTTTTTCCAAATGTGGAGGAAAGGTCTCATAGCTTATCCATAACAATTTAGATTCTTCTGCAGACAGCGTTCGCAACACACACACATGCACTCAGCCTCGCTCCTGACGGTAGTGATCGATAGTACATGTCGTGACCCTGCCGTCACAGGGACCAGAGCAGGACACGGCGAGCATTGCTCTCCTTCCCTCAACTCTACCCCCAGGGCCCCTTGGGGCGAGGGAAAGAATGCCGGCTATTTAGGGAAAGGGTTTGAGATCCCTTGCATCCGGACAGCGGAGGCCCATGGAAGCCCCAAAGATTACACTGAGCACTCTGCGCACACACACTCAACGCACATAAACACATGACTCTATCTGACCCAGAAATATATTACCACATGCATTAGCCCATTAGGCTCTCAAGAAGATCTATACGTTAGACTTACTGCAGCAAAGGTAGGAGAGAGACTTCTTACGGAGAGAGAGAGAGAGAGAGAGAGAAAGTGAGCGAGCTTTAAGCGTTCTGTGCAAGCGGGCATTGAGTGCTCTCTGCCATTAAAGCTCATAGTCGATAACATGCTGCATTAGAACCTCTTTGAATTGCAGAATTTTGTACAAAATAAAGGGATGGTCTTGTCCTACAGCTTTCTTTTGTGCTGGAGACATAGAAAGCGATCAATACCGATGAAATGATAAACATTTGCCTTCGCCGGCATGACATTGAGCGTGTCGTTGGCTTGTGACTCAAACAAAGGACACTTGAAGGAAGTGAGCATGTCAATAATCAGTGTCATGAATCATAAAAATGTCATGTCAGTGTCATCCATCACAGGCCTTTTCTCAGAAACCATGCCTCCTTATGCTGTCTAATTATCCTGTAAATGTTGAATCTTATAATATATATATATTTTTTTTTTTTTCAGATAAAGACTCAGAGAGAGGCAATGTCTCTTCCCTCACTTGAGTTCATCGCAGTCTCATTAGATCCTAAAGCACGGCGTGAATGTGTAGGAGTAACTGCAAGAAAGAGGCTAGAAGTCATGTGACGAGGCAATGCCTCTTTAACACTATGATTGGCTGTGAATGGGATAATACCCGCCTGTTATGTTCCCAACTGCTCCGCTAATTGGCCTGGATGGGTCAAACTGGTGGAAATAGGACTAATTGACCCTTCACTACCTTAGGAACTGTTGCCACTGGCCATTTTCTCAGACAAGTTTTTGCTCTTTTTTGTATGTCTATGGAGGGCCTGAGTGCTTTTGGATAAAGTTTTATGAACATTATCCAAATGTACAACACCACGCTGTTGCTGAGGCTCTTATAATAGTGGCACAAGGTACCCAAAGAATTTTTTTTTTCTGTTTCCAAATCTTTCAATTAATCTAGAGAAGTGCTTGAGGATTTGGTCCTCATTCCCAAATGAACACATATAACATCAGTAAGAACAACAAAATTTGCTCTAAAGTAAATTAATGCAACTTCGCTGCAGTTTTTAATCAAGTTACAGAGTAATTTAAAAATTCTTTAGCGAACAAAGGCAGATAAAACGCAATGCCACAATTCAGCATGGGCTATGTAAGAAAAATATCCAATTAGCACATTTACTGAATCTCTAGTTCTTTGCTTTTGGATATTGTTTAACGTTTGTCTGAGTTAGCAACAGTAAGGAAGGGAAGAGCATAGGGAATGGTCAGTGTTGATATGGCCATATTTGGTCACATCCAGAATGTTTAAAAAAAAGTCTGAGAGATTTTTTTTTTTGAAAAAGTGAGATGGTTTTAGCAAACACTCCATTTGGTTAAATTAAAGATGAACTTTGCCATTTCCTATCCCAGTTTGAGTCATCTGAAAAGTTTAAATATTGTAGCTCACTGATGCTTTCATAACTTTGTTTGTTTTGGCATCACCTGACACAGCAACAATGGCTCAACCAATAGCATGGGACGGGATTAGCTATTTAACCCTTAAATGCATGAATGTTTCGCCAATCACTCTTACATATTCGGGTCTTTAGCGACCCAGACCTATATATCCAGCACGGATGGATCCTAAACTGCTGCAATAGCAAAAAACTCTCTTGATATTTTAAGAACCATTACAGAAGAATAAAATAAAGCATATTTCGTTACCTTTTGAAACTTAGAAGGGTTCAATTTGAGCAGATGATTGTACCATCGCCGTCATCGTCAGAGCGCACTTCCACAGTACATTCAGCATCTGCCTCATATTCGCGATCTCAAACATATTCGCAAAACTACCATTTTCAGTGACTTCAAAATCAATAGTTTGATCGCTGGCAGCTTATTTACCACATCCACCATCAAATGGCAGTGATATTTATATTTCATTGCCTATAGTAATGCTCTGCAGTAAAGCCATTCAAACCAATTCAATTTTTGCTGATGATATTCGTTTGTTTTATGCCTGAGGTAATTATGAGTGAAACACCACTTCATCATTGTGTATCAAACAGTGCCACCTTGAGGAAAAAAAGATGCATTGCACATATTGAGTCATCAGATATGTAAATATAGTTGCGCGGAAAAAAAATACTTACACATTTACATACCTCGGGTCTCTAGCGACCCTATACACTTTTTACAAAAAATTAATCAGGCATTTTTTTTATATTTTACTATTTTTTTCTTTTTATATTGTTTATAATGCCTAGATTGAGGAATACTAAGAAAGCTGATGTCTAACTTTAAAAACTGAAGGAGGGAGAGGGTAGAGAATGATGTACCGGGTCGCTAAAGACCCGAGGTATGCATTTAAGGGTTAATAGACCATTTTGGAGTAGATGTCACAGTTACGTCACTTGCAGCTGTGCGCGCATTGTGGTTGCAGAAAAATACTGGTAACAAATGGAGAGAAACAGGTAAAATATATAGAATAAGAGAAAAAATGTATTGTTGTGCCTTTGGATGTCAGAATCGGAATGCAAATCATTTTTATAGAATACTGTCCTCAAAGACGCCATTTGAAGCTAAACGCAATATTTAAATGGACAGACTATGGATGAAATCTGCTGTGATTACCCTACTTTTAAAGCATAAATTTGATTTAAACAATAGGTCTACATAATATTCACACATGCAGTTCATAGGGGACATATTTTATTAGCCCTACAGTTAGCAGCATGAAATACTATTCAAACCTATAACATTTTACATAACATGTAACATGACTTTTTTTCTCGCAAATGCAAGTTTATATCTCCTAGTTCAGACTTTATAACTCGATTTAACTCAACAATAGCAAGTTTGTCAATTCTGAGGAAAAAAAGCCAGAAATTTTGGATATAAACTCATGACTTTGAGCCAAGGGGAAAAGAGAGAATGACAGGTTGGTTTTTCTTATCAGAATTGTGAGATATAATCTTGGAATTGCAAGAATAAAATCAGAATTTTGAAATATAAACTCAAATATACCTTTTTTATTCTTTTATTCCATGGCTTCCATAGACTGCTACTTGAAAACTGTAATTTAATAACTGCCACCAGATAGGCTCCGCCCACAAGACAGTTGGAGTACTAGGGAAACCTGTTTGAAAACATTCATTATTTTTGAAGATAAGTTGTCTGAAATGAACAACAACGTTCACTTCCCTCCCAGAGACTTTTTTTACCCACATCTTTCACGTTCTTGACCCTTTGAGAAACTACAAAGTGGAATGGACCACACGCAGACTAAACAGGTACCAGAGCACTGGTCTGTACCTTTCATAATTCTTTCTGTCAGCAGGAATGTGAGGACAAATAAGCTGGCTTTAATTTAGAAGAAACACGCTGCTCCAGACACCCAACCACACTCCAGCTTGTTAACGTCAGGCCCACGCACCGTTAATGTCATGAACGAGTTACACAAACATTCGCCCAGACAGCACTAACAACATCTTCCTCACCGGCCTCTCTCTCGACAGCACAGCAAGCAAAGGTTCACATTCAGTTTGCAATCAAACTCATCCGCCTACGCAACATATGACAATCCGCGCCTCATTCCGCGCCTCATTCCGCACAGAATCGGCTCACATCTGTGGCTTCACTGTGATGACACTAAAGGATTATTCACCACAATTGTTCGACCTCTCGAGTATTTGCGATGCATGAATAATCATCACCACCTTCTTATTATGCAGATATATGCTAATTTCTCTTAAATATATTCAAAATGCACCCCGCCTCTTCTTCGCTGAGGTCAAGATTTAACTAAGTTGGCATGTATGGAAAGCGGCTCAGGTTTTAATTGTCCGTTTACTTCCGAAGGGGTGGAATAAAAACTTGAAATAAAGTTTACGTGGATTTAAACGCATCTGGAATTTAGGCCAAATTCTGAGTTAATTCGTACACTACATTAGCGGATGTCTCTCTATTTAAATACCCCTTCCTTCGTGACTCGCAAAATCCCGGCCCCTCAGGGGCAAGCGCAGCACATTCAAATACGAGGAAACAATCAGAGTGTGCTTATTTGCATATGAACGGGAGATGGAAGCCCGCAAATCCGCGGCAGTCCATTTTAATCTGAGAATGACTTCCTCTTGTATTGTTACGAGAAACAGTCTGATAGCATTCTCTCCTCTCGTCTCCCAATCTTCCTGCTGAAATTAACATCCGAATGTGCCGCTCGCTTCGGACCAGACCGCTCGGAGAGCCGTGCAGACGGTAGCAGTCCGCCAACCTCTGTTGCCCCGGCAACAAAGTGGAGGACGTGGTGAGGTCTTATCAATCAATTAGAAACGTCTCTGTTCACTAGAAGTATTGAGCCACTGGATCATGATTTCTCCACAGTTTGTCAAATTCATTAGGGCCCTTGCCAGAGCTGTATCGCTGTGCAAAAAAGTTATTTTTAATGTCGGTCACTTCAGTCAGCAGGTTAATATTTTTTAAATGTAACTTTATAGACCAATATTCTACATTCCCAATATAATTAAACTCCATTTAAGCTTATAAAACACATTAGTGTTCAAATTAAAACAGTTTCCTTTAGGAGAATGCAGGATGCACAGAGAAAATCAGAGGAAGTCAATGAGCCTTTTTTTTGGTCAAGAGTCATACACAATTCATTTAGCTCGAGAAGAGCTCACTTCCTGTGCCTTCGTTAAAATTCCTTCGTCAGGTTTGCTTTTGCAGCAAGGCTTCCAAGAACTCTGGACTAGACCCATTCAAGGGAACTCCTGTCTCCAAAATCCTTTTTTCATTCCCAGAAGCTGTCTGTGGAACAGTCTCTGTTAACTGGCATCACATGACAGCTGGGTGGGTTTAGGGGTCACATCCGTGTTACAGTGATTTGATGGAGGGAAGCTAAATTAAATCATTACTTTATTCAGCACTGACAGTGATGTGCACATGGTGAAGTATCAGGCTAAAGGTTCGGCTCCTGGAAACTTCCACTGGATGGGATTCATTCAACAAAGCAAACAAATATAGAAGTGAATAAAATAAACATGTTCTGCACTGAAAGATTTTTAGACAACTCAGATCATAGCTCATGCATTCTTCAAAAATGCCACAAAAATATACCATGATATTACTGACGTGCTACTGATGTGTGTATTTATACTGTACATATATACTGTAATATGGCAGAACATCAGGCAAAATATAAAATAAAATGATTAATATATATAAATTTCATATAAAATTATTAATAAAATGTCTATATTTTATCTGACTTTTTATTTTCCAAATTACTGATAATATGCAATGAAAAATTCATTCAATTAGAAAAATGCAAAATAGAAGCATTTTCACTAGTGGTCTCAAACCTTTGGTTCCCACTGTGTAATATATAATTTTTTTCATTTATACCTTATGCTGCTATAGAAAGCCATAGCACTTTGTGAATGAAATTTTGCACTGCAGCTGCTGTACCAGAACACACACACACACACACACACACACACACACACAGATGATAAAGAGTCTTACATGCCGTGTGTCCTTGTGCCTCCCTCCACATTGAGTCATCAGCTCTGCACTCCATTAATCACACATCATCAAATGTTGTCACATCATGTTAGTAAGCGTGTGTATGTGTGTTTGCGTGTGTGTGTGGTCTCCAAATGCGATCTATATGTTGTGGCCCCCATACAGCCTTGCACTTCCATGTGCTTTCAGACGTAAATAAATAAATAAATAAATGATAAAAAGGCGCAGATCCATGTCTCAATGTCACCCTTTCTGGGTGTTACAGAAACCTCAGCTAAGCTCGATGCTGACATTGAGATGGAGAGAGATAGCCAGTCCGTGGACAGAGTATTATATTCCCTCAAATGGTCACTGAATACGAGTGACATTGAAGCAGCCATTAATCAATTTTCATACCTAGTCCTTCATCAGTTCACTAAACGCTGGAGCCTGATTTGATCGATAACAGAGGAAGAGGGGAACAAAACAGACTCTGGCTGTGCAGATGATGATCAAGACATAGTATGTGCTGGAAATGATTTAAAAGCCATATCAAATTACCATGAAAGGTTAATATTTTTTTTCTTTCTTATATTGAAGGGGATGAGAGAAGCTTTAGGCTAGATGGTATACAACATTTTTCTGTGTTGAAATTTGATGTGCAGGCACGTACAGTGTTGCAGTGTCATTTTTCTTAGTTTAAAATTCAAAGACGAGCAAAAATAAGCAATTATAAATGCTTATACATTTAATACATTAAAATGTATTAAATTAAATATTACATTTAAATTATTTTTTAATTAAATATGCATATTGTATATACATTTAATTGAAATAAAATATATTATTTAGATATTAAATGTATATAAATATGCATATTTATATTTAAATGTTGCTGAAAATCATGAAAAAAAAAAATCTAATCCGTCAATGCAAAAAGATGCTTTTTCCCCCAGTTGGTGTAGTTACAATATCTACCAGCAGGGGCTTACAGGGTCATGCTAACCAGCCAAACCTAGACCTCACTGGTTTGAGCATCCCGACCAGCCTGACACCCTTTAGGGTGACCAGTGGCAGTGTTTTAAAAACAGTCATTATTTTTTGTATATTTATAATTATTTTTGATGATTTCAGATTTTAAACAAGGCTACATTATAGTCCAGCCTCATAGATGCATGTCCTGCAGCTGTGTGGTGTGACGCATGTAGTGTTGCGTGGGTGTGCGGCCGCTGTTTGGTGGAGCTGACGGGAGCTCCACAAGGGTGCTGCTGTGTCAGAGCACACACTCAAGGACGTGGCTGTGGTCCAGGCGTAGGACGTGAGCAAGCTAAGATGATCTCTTAGCCCATGTGGAGTCCACGCAGTGAACACATGTACAACGGATGCATAATATGAAGTGGACAGGATGTCATGTTAGAATACATCATGTGCACGGTTATTAGATTGCGGAATACAAATAATTAGCTGGACCCCCACCTTCCTGTCCACCTAATTCATTGTGATAACTCAAGATAACCTGATTTATATGGCACCACACATGAGCTGTTGTGTGTCTAGGAGATTTTGTAAACAATGCCTAATTAGAGTGTTAAAGGTATAGTTCATCCAAAAACTAAATTCTGTCAGCTTATTTTTAAACACTATTAATTCCAAACTCTTTTTCTTTCTTATATTCTTTCTTACTTGCTTTCCTTCTGTCAAATGGCAAAAATGCATCAAAAAACTGGTCTGTATGATTTCCGCACTACATTTGAAGTCTTCTCTACATCAAGTATTCTTACGATAACTTTCTGTGAAGAACAGACTGGTTTAATTTTTTTCTCTAAAAGCCAGTTTAAGTGTTTTGTGCTATTTTGTGTTAGATCTTTAAATGAATCAGTTGATCCAGTTCACAGAAGCCTTATGAATGATTCATTCGATTCTTTAACTCCCTGATTCAGTGAATCGTTTGCAACAGTTAACAGCCCAGGTGAAAAAAAGTACACTTCCATAATGTACTTAAAGTGTTCTATTTTCACGCACTAATTTTCTACTTAATATACTAAAAATTATTCTTTAGTACTTTTTAAGATAAACTTAAGATCATCTAAGTGTACTCAACTGTACTATTTTGGGACACCATGAATATGAACTAAAACACTCTTTTAACATACCATTTCTGTATTTAAAAAATGTATTTAGTCACCACTTGTAGTATACTTGAGTATACTATGATAGATGGGTCAAGTGTACTACAAGTGGTAACTAAATACTTTTTTAAATACAGAGATAGTACGTTAAAAGCACGTTTTAGTTCACATTCATGGTGTCCCAAAATAGCACAGTTGAGTACACTTAGATGATCTTAAGTTTATAAGAAGTCATTTTTAGTATACTAAGTACAAAATTTGTGCACGAAAATAGAGCACTTTAAGTGCATTATGGAAGTGTACTTTTTTTTTTCACCTGGGAGCCTACTGGAGAATATTAACTGAGATCATGACTTAATTTTCAGTCTGTTTGTCATACAAAACATATCCCTTTAGAAGACTTGTAATGTAGTGCAGAAGCTGTATGGACCACTTTTAGGAGACATTTTATGTATCGTCTTTGAAGCGTCATAGCTCCAGTCCTCATTTACTTTCATTATATTGAAAACCATGGCCAGGAAAATTCCTTTGTGCTCCACAGTAGAAAGAAAGCCATGCAGGTTTGACCTGCAATGAGGGTGAATAAATAATGCCAGATTTATTTTTTTTTTTTAGTGAACTCTTCCTTTACCGCTTGTGTTTTTTCAACCTATGAGCACAGTCTGATGTGGGACGGACAGTGTTCTTTCTGTTTTCAATTCCATGTTGTTTGTCCACCCACTCAATGTAATTATCTCTTGAGATATTTGTGTTTGCCGGACACAATGTGATCATTCATACAAATAATCAGGGTTGAAGCTCAGTGTAATGTCAGCGTGGTCTGTCTGCTTTAAATGCTTGATGGAAAAGTGTGGGAGTGAAGGGAATAGAATGACACAAAAAAAGAAAAATCCAATTATTCGTGCATAATAACAATCGTGTGGTATACGCGGACGATTGCCAGCACGTACTAACCCGGCCTTCGTTGTCTCTCCTACTGTCTAAGTGCCAATTATGGTACAGGCGGCGGACATCCGCTTGAGCCAGGCCTCTTTCCGCTAGACCCTTTAGGAGCTGCACCGAGCATGATAGTGCTGTTTAGTCAAACACTGCACCATAAGAACCGTATACTGCACCAGCTCACAGTACACACACACATATGCATGCTTGCGCTGATCAGGTTACCGAGGTAGATGGCATGCTGTTCCTTTGCAACATCATTAAAGCAAGGGTGGGGATTTTCCTAGAGCTCTGCGTGTCTAGCACAATGCAGTCGTATCACTGTCCTCTTCTGGAATGCAGCAGTGTTACCTGAGAAAAGCCTGCGTGTGGCGAGAAGGCAGGGTGGAGAGAGGGAGGGATGCATAAACGATTCGGAACGGTGACAGAGTGAAAGAAAGAGGGATAAAGGACCCAAAAAAGGACATGAGGGAGAGAGAGGGAGAGTACATGAGAGGCAGGCCCCTGTGAAGTACCTCTTGTTATTAATAATTGATTCTTTGAAAAGACTGCGCGGTTTAATTGGTGGTAAGGGGTGATCCTGGCACAAACACACCTCTGGGAGTCTCTCTGCAGCTGGTTTCCAGTAACGCAGGCTCAACGTGAGGGCGAGAGAGCAGCGTTCCACTCGAGAGAGAGCGAGAGAGAGAGAGAGAATGCATTTGAAACTGAAACCTACCTGGAACGACTCGAGCTGTGTCTGCAGTCTGCAAGGAATTCACTCCAAAGCAGTGGAAAGTATACACCTTTGCATGTCAGACTGCTCTCATACTGTTGTACCTGAACCAGAGGCCACGACCCGCATGATTCGCTTTGATGACAACTGCAGCTGCGTTTCATTTTATAAACCATAAATGGAATCAATTTGACAAAAATGAACATTCTGTCGTTATTAACTCTCAAATGTTGTTCCAAACCTGTATGACTGAATTAGATCTTTACAGCAGCATTTAATAGTGATCACGCTGCAAAGAAAAATCTTATTCTTAATAAAAGAAGGTATTTTCAGTTAAAATATCTTAGACTCTTTGAAATAAAATTAATATACTTTAAAGACAACACGTGTAAGACTTGTTTCCAAGAATGTATCTTCAGTGAATGTCTCTTTAGTGTATTTTGTCTCACTGCACTGGCAGATTTTTTTATCTGTTTGAATTATAAACAAGTGAAAAAAAAATATGCCAGTACAGTAAGTCCCATAGTGATATGAAAGCATTCATATCATTGAAGATCTATAAAAACGAGTCTTACTATCTTGTGCAGTCTTGCTTCTCAAGTAAATGTATCTTATTTATGTTGTTACTGTAAATAAGAATTTATATTGTGTTTATAAGGTTATTCTTACTGGAAAACACGATTTAAAAAAGTAAAATCTGATTTCAAATCCTTTTTTTTTTTAACAGATGGCCATTAAGCTTCAAAAATTGCATCCATATGAGTCCATACGACTTATGCCTATGTTATACAGTAAGTCTTCAATGAGCGGTTCTTAAGGTAACGACCCACTGGAAGGGACGATTATTAATAAATAAGGAAATAAGTTTAAGTCTCTTCCTTCACATAAAGCTATCGTATGGCTTCAGAAGACTTTGAATGTAGAGCACAAGTCATACAGACTCCTTTTTATGGTGCTTTTTGGGTCTTTTTTTGTAGGATTTTGGGGCCTAACAGATGTAAACTAGTCACAGCATGAAGATTCTTCAAACATTCTTCATCTTGTGAACAACAATAGCATACAGGTTTGGGAAGAAATTAGTTTTTTATTTTTAGATGATCTGTTCCTTTAAGACTGGAACATTTTATGCATAATTATTCTCATTAAAATTTTGACTGATACAAAAAGCTGAAGCCCTACAAAATCTTTTCTGAACAGTGTCCCGTCACGATCTGACCTTCCTCCTCATATTGGATTAATTCCTAAGTCAATGTTCAACACAAACCAGCACCACAATGG
This sequence comes from Tor tambroides, assembly GCA_021397915.2. Taxonomy (NCBI): domain Eukaryota; kingdom Metazoa; phylum Chordata; class Actinopteri; order Cypriniformes; family Cyprinidae; genus Tor; species Tor tambroides. Next base: position 16,462 of record JAFVLL020034390.1, read on the forward strand.
AAACAGTGAGGTATTTACAACAGACACCCACCGTATATTCAAAAAGGAGCACACTCTTGACAAAGACCAGAGCCAATTTGACCAGATAACATCTGTGGAGACCAGAGGAAGCTTTCCCTTTTGTGCAAAAACCAGAGCTGCCGCCTGTGAGAACTCTCGGCTTTGAAGATTCTCTGTCCTATTACGCTAAAACCTGCTCTGGAGACTAGATTTGCCTCAGGTAACTTAGGTTCTTTCCTATAATCAGCAGCAGTACCGCGTCCTCCATTAGGACCTTTAATAAAATTCTCTGGAAAAAAATTGTGTGACGATCCTTTTGCAAAGCTGAGATAAAATTGAATTGCTTGAAAAGCTAAAAGGCAGCAGAAAAAAGGATTGGCTGTGTGTGCTACGAGATGACAATATCAAGCCGGTATGACAGAGAATCAAGTCAAACAGCGCGTCGGTGTGGTTTGAAAAGTTTCAAAACTGACTGAAAGCTGTATGAAATCTGAAGTGTGTCCCAGAACAGACCTAATTGCTGTGTGCACAGTGTGTGAACAGTACTTTCAATGCCTATAAAAGGATGTAATCAATACAGAAGATATAGACATGGCAATACACTGTGTGTGCGTGCTTATCTTTTCATCTCTTGTCTAGCTCTCATGTGCCTTTGTGCTGTTAGCCATGATAATCTGTAGATCTGGATTTGCCCACCCTGCTGAATTATGCAAAACCAGCTCAGCTCAGGCGTGAGGAGTTTAACTGGGCTGGCAGTGGGAGATAGACAGCTTGTGGCCTTTCTTTTAAAGGAAAGAGGAGAGCTTATGTTATATCCCTCTGTTTTATTCTTTCTTTGACCAATCTATCTATCTATCTACCTGTCTGTCTATCTATCTATCTATCTTCTCTGTCTGTCTTTACCTTTGTGTGTGCGTGTGTGTGTGTGCACACGCGCCATGGTTTTATGGCCAAGTACCATGAATTTTATGTGATAATACTGTGATAGAATCCTTTGAAATTCTTTGAAGGACCATTTTAAGGCAATGGTACATGTATTTGGTAATCATTTATTACAACTGTATATGAATACCATGGTATTTCTTATTTTGTAAAGGTACAGTATTCCTGGTATACAGTAACTTAATGTAATGAACATGCCAAATGTGTAGTCATTATTGATGCTAGTGAGTGTTAACCATTGGAACTGGATCACTGAGTTAGTGAGTTGAACCTGAGAACCAGATCAGTCCAATTCAGTAACAAATTATTTGGACCGGTTTTGTGAACTGGATGAACTGATTCAGATCCAGAAAGATCCAAATCAAACAAATGATTCATGATCTTTTTGAATCTCCATTACTTGGTTTCACAAAATCTTTTTAGATCTGAATTAGTTCATTCAGTTCACAAAAGCAGAATTAATGATGGATCTCAAGTTTTGAATAACTGCTTTTCTTGTGAATGCATTAAAGAGCTAGAGCAGACGTTTTGATATGATCCTCACACAAAGCGGTCATATGGATTGTATGGACTACTTTTATGATGCTTATCAGTTTTGTGCTCAGTTTTCACTGGCCAAGATATTTAGAGATTCACCTTTTCTGTTCCACTATAATTCATTCAGGTTTAGAGCAACACAGGGTGAGGAAATGATGTCAGAATTCTCATTTTTAGTGAACTATCCCTTTAAATTTGATATCTTATGTGTGACCCTGGACCACAAAACCAGTCTTAAGTAGCACAGGTCAAGATTATCGATTTAGCTTTTATGCCAAAAATCATCAGGATATTAAGTAAAGATCAAGTTCCATGAAGTAGTTTTTTATTTCCTACCGTAAATATATCAAAACTTAATTCTTGATTAGTAATATACATTACTAAGAACTTCATTTGGACAACTTTAAAGGCGATTTTCTCAGCATTTTTATTTTTTTGCACTCTCAGATTCCAGATTTTCAAATAGTTGTATCTCGGCCAAATATTGTCCTATTCTAACAAACCATACATCAGTGGAAAGTCTCCATTATCAGACCTGTTCAATTCTATTCTGTGTAATGCCAAGGTTGAGCTGCAGACACTGGTCTTCTGTGAATTCCTCAAGCAGACCATCTGCAGCGCTTGATGGTTTGAGAGTGTCGTGCATCAGGGAGGAGAGGCCAGTAAGTGAGCAGGCCCATTAGGCTCAGAGTGTGTGTGAGAGAGAGAGAGAGATATGAGATGCTGCTCTTAGACAGTGATAGGCTCATTAGTAGGGCTAGGATGTACTGCATTCGAGAGTGTGTGTGTTTGCATGCACGTTTGCAGTCTAATTAGCATCGGACAGTTAGAGTGACTGTGACCCAAGACTCTCTCCGACCTCTCATTCTGACCTGCCTGCCGGCGTCCGCAAGTTCAATCCGAACCCCACAAACACACAGTCATTCAAAGAGACACGCAAACACCCGCACACCCACACAAAAGAGAAAGACATCCCTTCATGAATGTCAATACGCTCTCTAATTGGCTTGTACGGGCATCCCTGTTTTCTTTAAACAAATGTCGGCCATTAAGCTGTGAGTGAGATGATTAGTGTGAAGTTGGTGTGCGGTGCACCGATACACACGTCCTCTTATGGAATGTGTCCGCAGAGCCATTAGCACGCCGTCCCTGACATGCCCCGTGTCCTCTCTCCTCTCACACCTATTTGTCAAAGCGGCCCGCCGTTTCTTGCAGAAATAATGACACCCCAATCAGAGACTGCAACTGGTGTGTGTCTAACTTTTTTTTTTTTTGAAGTGCAATATGGTTTTTGACAGAAAAGGAAGCTGATGGAAGTCAGACAGACTGTAGCGGAATATAGATGCAGGCGTTGGAAAGTTTAAAAGACATTTTAAAGTTTAACATCCTCCCCCAAAGGCCCTTCTGCTTTCTGGCTACCGCAGTGCGAGATGAAAGCGCTTGTGCTTCTACAAAAGACTTATTTTTTGTGCCTAGCACCACTTTAGCCAGCTAAATGCATCTCATCCCAGCGACCAGCATTGGGAAATACAATCTCGGTGCAGAGGGAAAAGTCTGGGCCAGCATTTCAAACAAAGGCATGCTAGCACAAAAGGACGAGAAGGGTAAAACCCTGGGACGCTGGGCAGTGTAGGCCCGTAGGGGCCCATTGTTTTTGAGAGAGCATTATGAAGAGATACACATGCATAGAAAAAGCGGTTCACACGCACGCTCTAGTTGAGGGTGAGACCTGGCTGCAGCCGAGCGGCACACACAATGGGGCTTAATCATTCATAAAACTGGAGAGGCTAATAAAATATGCAGCACATGAATGCGGTAAAGTGCTCCGGTGCTGCCTAAACTTTTAAAAAGACACATCGAATCAGCTATTGTGTGCGTGTAGGCCGATTAGTTTGCTGGGGCTGAAAGGATGAGGTCACGTTGTTTGTAGCATCTCTAGGGTGGATCCTGTCAGGACTGTTTCCTCTACTTCCTGTCTTCTGCACTTCTTTATGCATTTGTCTCGTTCGTTCTATGGCCTTCTCTCTGTGCCTTTTTGCTACTTTACTAATAGGGACAGTGAGAGAGGAGACAGGAAACGACAAGGAGAAAAGGGAGGGCGCCACAGGAAGTAACAATCACAAATAAGATTTCTAATAACATCTCCATTGTTTTCCTGGCAATGAGATTAAATGGACAAATAGAGACTTCCTTCTCAGATGTTTCTCCTGTAATCTTGCAGCTTTCTTCTCTGGAGTTTTAGAAGAGAGCTCAAATATATTTCAAACTGGACTCAAGCATCCAAAATTCTGCAATCAAAACTCAGAAATTTGATTATAATATCTATAATTTAGTTTAGGAAGAAATTAATAATTTTATTAAGCAAGTATATGCATTAAATTGAAAAAAAAAGTGGTAGTAAAGACAATTATACTGTTACAAAAGATTTAGATTTGAAACTAATTTCGGAACACTCTATTTATCAAATAATCCTAAAGAAATGTATCACAGTTTCTACAGAAATATTAAATATCACAACTGTTTTTCAAATTGATAAAAAGAAATGTTTCTTGATCAACAAATCAGCATATTAGAATGATTTCTGAAGGATCATGTGACACTGAAGACTGGAGGATTGATGCTGAAAGATTTATGATTCCCAAATCATAAAAAAGCAATAATATTTGTCTTTGGGACAGTATCAGAAAATAATATAAGACTCGAACTTCATTTGCTCAGAGCTTGTGCACTAACCCCTAAGCCACGGCTCTGTCCTTCTTTCTCTCATTATGCTTCTCATAGCAGTTTGAGGGAGTGTTCAGGTTGCAATCAAGGGTGCTGTTGTATGACAGATAGTTCAGCTAATAAGTCCAGGCTTGGTTTCTCCACCACCTAGCACCTCTAGCATCCACGCACTCAAGTGAACTGAACCATCAAAAGCAAAGGCTCCTGCCTTCAAGCTTACCATGGCTAACAAGCACAGCTGTTCACTGAACCCACCACAGACCAGCTGAGGATATATTAGTCACGTACAAACAAATGGATAAATGAGAGCATAGGGTAATCATCACCATTTTTTACAATAGACTTTACCTCAGGTGGACATTTTGATTTTTGAATTTAGCAGGGTTGTGAATTAAATTGCATTCAGAATTGAATTGAGAATGTGTTTCAAATTCCAGTTCAGATTTGAACTGAATTGAGGTAGCAGATAGGATGCAGAACTACAATTTGATATTAAATTTGAAGGAAGTTCAATAAAAATGAAATGAAATTCAAGCAAAGCTTTGTCTGAAAACTTGAAGGCTTTATAAGTATAGACAGCTACACATCTATAAGAATGTGTACTTTATTTTTTACTGGAAAAATTGTTATTTTTTGCAGTGCATATGTTTCTAAAAATCCTAGAAACAACTGCACGAGATATTAATACTTGTTTTCATTTAATGTATTTTTAATACATGTGTAATTTGTCTCACTGAATTGTCTGATTTTTGCACTTAAGTATTTAAATATTTAATGTTTAAATATTTATTTAAATTTATCCAGTTTCAAGGATTTTAAAATGTTTTTTTTTTTTATTTGAAAAGTCAAATAATTATTAAAAATTCATTAAGTATAGTGTATAAATTAAGGAGAAAGAAGTGGGGAAAAAATCGTAAATACTTCTTTATATTTATTACACTTATGCACTTCATTTCCTAAAATGCTAATAATTGTTTGTTTCTCTGAATTGAAATTGAGTAAATTCCTCTTCCTGTAATTCTATTTCAACTTCCTGTGGGGTATGGGCAATTTAATTTAATTTCACCCTCTTAATTTGAAAGGGCGCAGATTCTTAAATTCAGAATTTTGCACAACGCCGGTATGCATTAAAGCTGTGATTCACCTTGACATTCAATAGGAAACATATGACCTCAGCGGTCGCATTTAGCATGATGGGAAGTCTGGAAAAAGGGCACGCCACACGTTTGAGTGTCATTACTAGCTCTGTATTTAGCCTTGAGCCTGGGGATATGTTTGGACAAGTCTTTGAGTGTCTGCCGCACAAATTATCCTGATAAAAGCACATGGGGCGAGCAAATTAATTCAACCGAAACCCAACAAAAGCACTGTTTACATAAGCTAATCCCAGGCAGCGTGCTAGCC